>JAVRKA010000211.1:90000-304073 GCA_034508555.1 Venustoraphidia nigricollis | reverse complement strand
ATCGGCAACCATATCTGAAATGCCTATCGACACCTATATTTGAAATACCTATGGGCTTCTATATCTGAAATGCCTATCGGCACCTGTTTTTAAAATGCCAGTCGGCAACTATATCTGAAATGCCTATCGACACCTATATCCGAAATGCCTATCGGCATCAATTTTTGAAATGCCTATCGGAAACTACATCTGAAATGCCTATCAGCACCTATATTTGAAATGCTTATCGGCAAACATATCTGAAATGCCTATCGACACCTATATTTGAAATCCCTATCGGCTTCTATATCTGAAATGCCTATCGGACCTATTTTTAAAATGCCAATCGGCATTTATATCTGAAGTGCCTATCGGCACCTATATCTGAAATGCCTATCGGCAACCACATCAGAAATGCCTAACGGCACCTATATCTGAAATGCTTTTCGGCATTTATATCTGAAATGCCGGTCGACACCTATATTTGAAATGCCTATCGGCACTTTTATTTTAAATGCCTATCGGCAACTATATCTGATAAGCCTATCGGCACCTATATCTGAAATGCCTATCGGCACCTATTTTTAAAATGCCAATCTTTAAGTATATCTGAAATGCCTATCGGCACCTATATCTAAAATGCCTATCGGAACCTATTTTTGAAATGCCTATCGGAAACTACATCTGAAATGACTATCAGCACCTATATTAGAAATGCCTATCGGCAACCATATCTGAAATGCCTATCCACACCTATATTGGAAATACCTCTCGGCTTCTATATCTAAAATGCCTATCGGCACCTATTTTTAAAATGCCAATCGGCAACTACATCTGAAATGCCTATCGGCTTATATATCTGAAATGCCTATCGGCACCTATTTTTAAAATGCCAATCGGCAACTATATCTGAAATGCCAATCGGCACCTATATCTGAAATGCCTATCGGCACCTATTTTTGAAATGCCTATCGGAAACTACATCTGAAATGCCTATCAGCACCTATATTTGAAATGCCTATCGGCAACCATATCTGAAATGCCTATCGACACCTATATTTGAAATACCTATCGGCTTCTATATCTGAAATGCCTATCGGCACCTATTTTTAAAATGCCAATCGGCAACTATATCTGAAATGCAAATCGGCACCTATATCTGAAATGCCTACCGACACCTATTTTTAAAATGCCAATTGGCAACTATATCTGAAATGCTTATCGGCACCTATATTTGAAATGCTTATAGGCAACCATATCTGAAATGCCTATCGACACCTATATTTGAAATCCCTATCGGCTTCTATGTCTGAAATGCCTATCGGCACCTATTTTTGAAATGCCAATCTTTAAGTATATCTGAAATGCCTATCGGCACCTATATCTAAAATGCCTACCGGAACCTATTTTTGAAATGCCTATCGGAAACTACATCTGAAATGACTATCAGCACCTATATTTGAAATGCCTATCGGCAACCATATCTGAAATGCCTATCCACACCTATATTTGAAATACCTATCGGCTTCTATATCTAAAATGCTTATTGGCACCTATTTTTAAAATGCCAATCGGTAAGTATATCTGAAATGCCTATCGGCACCTATATCTAAAATGCCTATCGGAACCTATTTTTGAAATACCTATCGGAAACTACATCTGAAATGACTATCAGCACCTATATTTGAAATGCCTATCGGCAACCATATCTGAAATGCCTATCCACACCTATATTTGAAATACCTATCGGCTTCTATATCTAAAATGCCTATCGGCACCTATTTTTAAAATGCCAATCGGCAACTACATCTGAAACGCCTATCGGCTTATATATCTGAAATGCCTATCGGCACCTATTTTTAAAATGCCAATCGGCAACTATATCTGAAATGCCAATCGGCACCTATATCTGAAATGCCTATCGGCACCTATTTTTTAAATGCCTATCGGAAACTATATCTGAAATGCCTATCAGCACCTATATTTGAAATGCCTATCGGCAACCTTATATGAAATGCCTATCGACACCTATATTTGAAATCATTATCGGCTTCTATATCTGAAATGCCTATCGGCACCTATTTTTAAAATGCCAATCGGCAACTATATCTGAAATGCAAATCGGCACCTATATCTGAAATGCCTATCGACACCTATTTTTAAAATGCCAATTGGCAACTATATCTGAAATGCCTATCGGCACCTATATCTAAAATGCCTATCGGTACCTATTTTTGAAATGCCTATCGGAAACTACATCTGAAATGATTATCAGCACTTATATTTGAAATGCCTATCGGCAACCATATCTGGAATGCCTATCGACACCTATATTTGAAATCATTATCGGCTTCTATATCTGAAATGCCTATCGGCACCTATTCTTAAAATGCCAATCGGCAACTATATCTGAAATGCAAATCGGCACCTATATCTGAAATGCCTATCGACACCTATTTTTAAAATGCCAATTGGCAACTATATCTGAAATGCCAATCCGTACCTATATCTGAAATGCCTATCGGCACCTATTTTTGAAATGCCTATCTTAAACTACATCTGAAATGCCTTTCAGCACCTATATTTGAAATGCCTATCGGCAACCATATCTGGAATGCCTATCGGCGCCTATATTTGAAATGCCTATCGGCTTCTATATCTAAAATGCCTATCGGCACCTATTTTTAAAATGCCAATCGGCAACTATATCTGAAGTGCCTATCGGCACCTATATCTCAAATGCCTATCGGCACATATTTTTGAAATGCCTATCGAAAACTACATCTGAAATGCCTATCAGCATTTATATTTGAAATGCCTATCGGCAACCACATCAGAAATGCCTATCGGCACCTATATCTGAAATACCCTACGGCATTTATATCTGAAATGCCGATCGACACCTATATTTGAAATGCCTATCGGCACCTATATTTTAAATGCCTATCGGCAACTATATCTGATATGCCTATCGGCACCTATATCTGAAATGCCTATCGGCACCTATTTTTGAAATGCCTATCGGAAACTACATCTAAAATGCCTATCGGCACCTATTTTTAAAATACCAATCGGAAAGTATATCATAAATGCCTATCGGCACCTATAATTGAAATGCCTATCGGAACCTATTTTTGAAATGCCTATCGGAAACAACATCTGAAATGACTATCAGCACCTATATTTGAAATGCCTATCGGCAACCATATCTGAAATGCCTATCCACACCTGTATTTGAAATACCTATCGGCTTCTATATCTAAAATGCCTATCGGCACCTATTTTTAAAATGCCAATCGGCAACTATATCTGAAATGCCTATCGGCACCTATATCTGAAATGCCTATCGGCACCAACTTTTGAAATACCTATCGGAAACTCCATCTGAAATGCCTATCAGCACCTATATTTGAAATGCCTATCGGTACCTATTTTTGACATGCCTATCGGAAACTACATCTGAAATGATTATTAGCACTTATATTTGAAATGCCTATCGGCAACCATATCTGGAATGCCTATCGGCACCTATTTTTAAAATACCAATCGGCAACTATATCTGAAATGCCTATCGGCACCTATATCTGAAATGCCTATCGGCATATATTTTTTAAATGCCTTTCGGAAACTACATCTGAAATGCCTATCTGCTCCTATATTTGAAACGCCTATCGGCAACCATATCTAAAATGCCTATCGACACCTATATTTGAAATACCTATCGGCTTCTATATCTGAAATGCCTATCGGCACCTGTTTTTTAAATGCCAATTGGCAACTATATCTAAAATGCCTATCGGCACCTATATCCGAAATGCCTATCGGCATCAATTTTTGAAATGCCTATCGGAAACTACATCTAAAATGCCTATCAGCACCTATATTTGAAATGCCTTTTGGCAACTATATCTGCAATGCCTATCGGCACCTATATTTGAAATGCCTATCGGCTTCTATATCTGAAATGCCTATCGGTACCTATTTTTTAAAAGCCAATTGGCAACTATATCTGAAATGACTATCGGCACCTATTATTGAAATGCCTATCGGAAACTACATCTGAAATGCCTATCAGCAACTATATTTGAAATGCCTATCGGCAACCATATCTGGAATGCCTATCGGCACCTATATTTGAAATGCCTATCGGCTTCTATATCTGGAATGCCTATCGGCACCTATTTTTTAAATGCCAATCGGCAACTATATCTGAAATGCCTATCGGCACCTATATCTGAAATGCCTATCGGCACCTATTTTTGAAATGCCTATCGGAAACTACATCTGAAATGCCTATCAGCACCTATATTTGAAATGCCTATCGGCAACCATATCTGGAATGCCTATCGGCGCCTATATTTGAAATGCCTATCGGCTTCTATATCTGAAATACCTATCGGCGCCTATTTTTAAAATGCCAATCGGCAACTATATCTGAAGTGCCTATCGGCATCTATATCTGAAATGCCTATCGGCACCTATTTTTGAAATGCCTATCGAAAACTACATCTGAAATGCCTATCAGCACCTATATTTGAAATGCCTATCGGCAACCACATCAGAAATGCCTATCGGCACCTATATCTGAAATGCCTTTCGGCATTTATATCTGAAATGCCGGTCGACACCTATATTTGAAATGCCTATCGGCACATATATTTTAACTGCATATCGGCAACTATATCTGATATGCCTATCGTCACCTATATCTGAAATGCCTATCTGCACCTATTTTTAAAATGCCTATCGGAAACAACATCTAAAATGCCTATCGGCACCTATTTTTAAAATGCCAATCGGTAAGTATATCTGAAATGTATATCGGCACCTATATCTGAAATGCCTATCGGAACCTATTTTTGAAATGCCTATCGGCAACCATATCTGAAATGCCTATCGGCAACCATATCTGAAATGCCTATCCACACCTATATTTGAAATACCTATCGGCTTCTATATCTGAAATGCCTATCGGCACCTATTTTTAAAATGCCAATCGGCAACTATATCTGAAATGCCTATCGGCACCTATATCTGAAATGCCTATCGGTACCTATTTTTGAAATGCCTATCGGAAAATACATCTGAAATGATTATCAGCGCTTATATTTGATATGCCTATTGGCAACCATATCTGGAATGCCTATCGGCAACTATATTTGAAATGCCTATCGGCTTCTATATCTGAAATGCCTATCGGCACCTATTTTTAAAATACCAATCGGCAACTATATCTGAAATGCCTATCGGCACCTACATCTGAAACGCCTATCGGCATATATTTTTGAAATGACTTTCGGAAACTACATCTGAAATGCCTATCTGCTCCTAAATTTGAAATGCCTATCGGCAACCATATCTGAAATGCCTATCGACACCTATATTTGAAATACCTATCGGCTTCTATATCTGAAATGCCTATCGGCACCTGTTTTTAAAATGCCAATCGGCAACTATATCTGAAATGCCTATCGGCACCTATATCCGAAATGCCTATCGGCATCAATTTTTGAAATGCCTATCGGAAACTACATCTAAAATGCCAATCAGCACCTATATTTGAAATGCCTATCGGCAACCATATCTGGAATGCCTATCGGCACCTATATTTGAAATGCCTATCGGCTTCTATATCTGAAATGCCTATCGGCACCTATTTTTAAAATGCCAATCGGCATTTATATCTGAAGTGCCTATCGGCACCTATATCTGAAATGCCTATCGGCACCTATATTTGATATGCCTATCGGCAACCACATCAGAAATGCCTATCGGCACCTATATCTGAAATGCCTTTCGGCATTTATATTTGAAATGCCGATCGACACCTATAAATGAAATGCCTATCGGCACTTTTATTTTAAATGCCTATCGGCAACTATATCTGATAAGCCTATCGGCACCTATATCTGAAATGCCTATCGGCACCTATTTTTGAAATGCCTATCGGCAACCACATCAGAAATGCCTATCGGCACCTATATCTGAAATGCCTTTCGGCATTTATATCTGAAATGCCGATCGACACCTATATTTGAAATGCCTATCAGCACTTTTATTTTAAATGCCTATCGGCAACTATATCTGATAAGCTATCGGCACCTATATCTGAAATGCCTATCGGCACCTATTTTTGAAATGCCAATCTTTAAGTATATCTGAAATGCCTATCGGCACCTATATCTAAAATGCCTATCGGAACCTATTTTTGAAATGCCTATCGGAAACTACATCTGAAATGACTATCAGCACCTATATTTAAAATGCCTATCGGCAACCATATCTGAAATGCCTATCCACACCTATATTTGAAATACCTATCGGCTTCTATATCTAAAATGCCTATCGGCACCTATTTTTAAAATGCCAATCGGTAAGTATATCTGAAATGCCTATCGGCACCTATATCTAAAATGCCTATCGGAACCTATATTTGAAATGCCTATCGGAAACTACATCTGAAATGACTATCAGCACCTATATTTGAAATGCCTATCGGCAACCATATCTGAAATGCCTATCAACACCTATATTTGAAATACCTATCGGCTTCTATATCTAAAATGCCTATCGGCACCTATTTTTAAAATGCCAATCGGCAACTACATCTGAAATGCCTATCAGCTTATATATCTGAAATGCCTATCGGCACCTATTTTTAAAATGCCAATCGGCAACTATATCTGAAATGCCAATCGGCACCTATATCTGAAATGCCTATCGACACCTATTTTTAAAATGCCAATTGGCAACTATATCTGAAATGCCTATCGGCACCTATATCTGAAATGCCTATCGACACCTATTTTTAAAATGCCAATTGGCAACTATATCTGAAATGCCTATCGGCACCTATATCTGAAATGCCTATCGGTACCTATTTTTGAAATGCCTATCGGAAACTACATCTGAAATGATTATCAGCACTTATATTTGAAATGCCTATCGGCAACCATATCTGGAATGCCTATCGGTACCTATATTTGAAATGCCTATCGGCTTCTATATCTGAAATGCCTATCGGCACCTATTTTTAAAATACCAATCGGCAACTATATCTGAAATGCCTATCGGCACCTATATCTGAAATGCCTATCGGCACCTATTTTTGAAATGCCTATCGGAAACTCCATCTGAAATGCCTATCAGCACCTATATTTGAAATGCCTATCGGCAACCATATCTGGATTGCCTATCGGCACCTATATTTGAAATCCCTATCGGCTTCTATATCTGAAATGCCTATCGGCACCTATTTTTAAAATGCCAATCGGCAACTATATCTGAAATGCCAATCGGCACATATATCTGAAATGCCTATCGGCACCTATTTTTGAAATGCCTATCGGAAACTACATCTGAAATGCCTATCAGCACCTATATTTGAAATGCCTATCGGCAACCATATCTGGAATGCCTATCGGCGCCTATATTTGAAATACCTATCGGCTTCTATATCTAAAATGCCTATCGGCACCTATTTTTAAAATGCCAATCGGCAACTATATCTGAAGTGCCTATCGGCACCTATATCTCAAATGCCTATCGGCACCTATTTTTGAAATGCCTATCGAAAACTACATCTGAAATGCCTATCAGCATTTATATTAGAAATGCCTATCGGCAACCACATCAGAAATGCCTATCGACACCTATATCTGAAATGCCCTACGGCATTTATAACTGAAATGCCGATCGACACCTATATTTGAAATGCCTATCGGCACCTATATTTTAAATGCCTATCGGCAACTATATCTGATATGCCTATCGGCACCTATATCTGAAATGCCTATCGGCACCTATTTTTGAAATGCCTATCGGAAACTACATCTAAAATGCCTATCGGCACCTATTTTTAAAATGCCAATCGGAAAGTATATCTGAAATGCCTATCAGCACCTATAATTGAAATGCCTATCGGAACCTATTTTTGAAATGCCTATCGGAAACAACATCTGAAATGACTATCAGCACCTATATTTGAAATGCCTATCGGCAACCATATCTGAAATGCCTATCCACACCTGCATTTGAAATACCTATCGGCTTCTATATCTAAAATGCCTATCGGCACCTATTTTTAAAATGCCAATCGGCAACTATATCTGAAATGACTATCGGCACCTATATTTGAAATGCCTATCGGCTTCTATATCTGAAATGCCTATCGGCACCTATTTTTTAAATGCCAATTGGCAACTATATCTGAAATGACTATCGGCACCTATATCTGAAATGCCTATCGGCACCTATTTTTGAAATGCCTATCGAAAACTACATCTGAAATGCCTATCAGCACCTATATTTGAAATGCCTATCGGAAACTTCATCTGAAATGCCTATCAGCACCTATATTTGAAATGCCTATCGGCAACCATATCTGAAATGCCTATCGACACCTATATTTGAAATACCTATCGGCTTCTATATCTGAAATGCTTATTGGTACCTATTTTTAAAATGCCAATCGGTAACTATATCTGAAATGCCTATCGGCACCTATATCTGAAATGCCTATCGGCACCATTTTTTGAAATGCCTATCGGAAACTACATCCGGAATGCCTATCAGCACCTATATTTGAAATGCCTATCGGCAACCATATCTGGAATGCCTATCGGCACCTATATTAGAAATGCCTATCGGCTTCTATATCTGAAATGCCTATCGACACCAATTTTTTAAATGCCTATCGGAAACTACATCTGAAATGCCTATCAGCACCTATATTTGAAATGCCTATCGGCAACCATATCTGGAATGCCTATCGGCACCTATATTTGAAATGCCTATCGGCTTCTATATCTGAAATGCCTATCGGCACCTATTTTTGAAATGCCTATCGGAAACTACATCTGAAATGCCTATCAGCACCTATATTTGAAATGCCTATCGGCAACCATATCTGGAATGCCTATCGGCGCCTATATTTGAAATGCCTATCGGCTTCTATATCTGAAATACCTATCGTCGCCTATTTTTAAAATGCCAATCGGCAACTATATCTAAAGTGCCTATCGGCACCTATATCTGAAATGCCTATCGGCACCTATTTTTGAAATGCCTATCGAAAACTACATCTAAAATGCCTATCAGCACCTATATTTGAAATGCCTATCGGCACCTATTTTTAAAATGCCAATCGGCAACTATATCTGAAGTGCCTATCGGCACCTATATCTCAAATGCCTATCGGCACCTATTTTTGAAATGCCTATCGAAAACTACATCTGAAATGCCTATCAGCATTTATATTTGAAATGCCTATCGGCAACCACATCAGAAATGCCTATCGGCACCTATATCTGAAATGCCCTACGGCATTTATAACTGAAATGCCGATCGACACCTATATTTGAAATGCCTATCGGCACCTATATTTTAAATACCTATCGGCAACTATATCTGATATGCCTATCGGCACCTATATCTGAAATGCCTATCGGCACCTATTTTTGAAATGCCAATCGGTAAGTATATCTGAAATGCCTATCGGCACCTATATCTGAAATGCCTATCGGAACCTATTTTTGAAATGCCTACCGGAAACTACATCTGAAATGACTATCAGCACCTATATTTGAAATGCATATCGGCAACCATATCTGAAATGCCTATCCACACCTATATTTGAAATACCTATCGGCTTCTATATCTGAAATTCCTATCGGCACTTATTTTTAAAATGCCAATCGGCAACTATATCTGAAATGCCTATCGGCACCTATATCTGAAATGCCTATCGGTACCTATTTTTGAAATGCCTATCGGAAACTACATCTGAAATGATTATCAGCGCTTATATTTGATATGCCTATCGGCAACCATATCTAGAATGCCTATCGGCAACTATATTTGAAAAGCCTATCGGCTCCTATATCTGAAATGCCTATCGGCACCTATTTTTAAAATACCAATCGGCAACTATATCTGAAATGCCTATCGGCACCTATATCTGAAATGCCTATCGGCATATATTTTTGAAATGCCTTTCGGAAACTACATCTGAAATGCCTATCTGCTCCTATATTTGAAATGCCTATCGGCAACCATATCTGAAATGCCTATCGACACCTATATTTGAAATACCTATCGGCTTCTATATCTGAAATGCCTATCGGCACCTGTTTTTAAAATGCCAATCGGCAACTATATCTGAAATGCCTATCGGCACCTATATCTGAAATGCCTATCGGCACCTATTTTTGTAATGCCTATCGGAAACTACGTCCGGAATGCCTATCAGCACCTATATTTGAAATGCTTATCGGCAACCATATCTGGAATGCCTATCGGCACCTATATTTGAAATGCCTATCGGCTTCTATATCTGAAATGCCTATCGACACCAATTTTTGAAATGCCTATCGGAAACTACATCTGAAATGCCTATCAGCACCTATATTTGAAATGCCAATCGGCAACCATATCTGGAATGCTGATCGGCACCTATATTTGAAATGCCTATCGGCTTATATATCTGAAATGCCTATCGGCACCTATTTTTAAAATGCCAATCGGCAACTATATCTGAAATGCCTATCGGCAACTATATCTGAAATGCCTATCGGCACCTATATCTGAAATGCCTATCGGCACTTATTTTTGAAATGCCTATCGGAAACTACATCTGAAATGACTATCAGCACCTATTTTTGAAATGCCTATCGGCAACCATATCTGAAATGCCTATCGGTAACTATATTTGAAATGCCTATCGGCTTCTATATCTGAAATGCCTATCGCCACCTATTTTTAAAATGCCAATCGGCAACTATATCTGAAATGCCTATCGGCACCTATATCTGAAATGCCTATCGGTACCTATTTTTGAAATGCCTATCGGAATCTACATCTGAAATGATTATCAGCGCTTATATTTGATATGCCTATCGGCAACCATATCTGGAATGCCTATCGGCAACTATATTTGAAATGCCTATCGGCTTCTATATCTGAAGTGCCTATCGGCACCTATATCTGAAATGCCTATCGGCACCAACTTTTGAAATGCCTATCGGAAACTCCATCTGAAATGCCTATCAGCACCTATATTTGAAATGCCTATCGGCAACCATATCTGGAATGCCTATCGGCACCTATATTTGAAATGCCTATCGGGTTCTATATCTGAAATGCCTATCGACACCTATTTTTAAAATGCCAATTGGCAACTATATCTGAAATGCCTATCGGCACCTATATCTGAAATGCCTATCGGTACCTATTTTTGAAATGCCTATCGGAAAATACATCTGAAAAGCCTATTAGCACTTATATTTGAAATGCCTATCGGGTTCTATATCTGAAATGCCTATCGGCACCTATTTTTAAAATGCCAATCGGCAACTATATCTGAAATGACTATCGGCACCTATATTTGAAATGCCTATCGGCTTCTATATCTGAAATGCCTATCGGCACCTATTTTTTAAATGCCAATTGGCAACTATATCTGAAATGACTATCGGCACCTATATCTGAAATGCCTATCGGCACCTATTTTTGAAATGCCTATCGAAAACTACATCTGAAATGCCTATCAGCACCTATATTTGAAATGCCTATCGGAAACTTCATCTGAAATGCCTATCAGCACCTATATTTGAAATGCCTATCGGCAACCATATCTGAAATGCCTATCGACACCTTTATTTGAAATACCTATCGGCTTCTATATCTGAAATGCTTATCGGTACCTATTTTTAAAATGCCAATCGGTAACTATATCTGAAATGCCTATCGGCACCTATATCTGAAATGCCTATCGGCACCATTTTTTGAAATGCCTATCGGAAACTACATCCGGAATGCCTATCAGCACCTATATTTGAAATGCCTATCGGCAACCATATCTGGAATGCCTATCGGCACCTATATTAGAAATGCCTATCGGCTTCTATATCTGAAATGCCTATCGACACCAATTTCTTAAATGCCTATCGGAAACTACATCTGAAATGCCTATCAGCACCTATATTTGAAATGCCTATCGGCAACCATATCTGGAATGCCTATCGGCACCTATATTTGAAATGCCTATCGGCTTCTATATCTGAAATGCCTATCGGCACCTATTTTTGAAATGCCTATCGGAAACTACATCTGAAATGCCTATCAGCACCTATATTTGAAATGCCTATCGGCAACCATATCTGGAATGCCTATCGGCGCCTATATTTGAAATGCCTATCGGCTTCTATATCTGAAATACCTATCGGCGCCTATTTTTAAAATGCCAATCGGCAACTATATCTAAAGTGCCTATCGGCACCTATATCTGAAATGCCTATCGGCACCTATTTTTGAAATGCCTATCGAAAACTACATCTAAAATGCCTATCAGCACCTATATTTGAAATGCCTATCGGCACCTATTTTTAAAATGCCAATCGGCAACTATATCTGAAGTGCCTATCGGCACCTATATCTCAAATGCCTATCGGCACCTATTTTTGAAATGCCTATCGAAAACTACATCTGAAATGCCTATCAGCATTTAATTTGAAATGCCTATCGGCAACCACATCAGAAATGCCTATCGGCACCTATATCTGAAATGCCCTACGGCATTTATAACTGAAATGCCGATCGACACCTATATTTGAAATGCCTATCGGCACCTATATTTTAAATACCTATCGGCAACTATATCTGATATGCCTATCGGCACCTATATCTGAAATGCCTATCGGCACCTATTTTTGAAATGCCAATCGGTAAGTATATCTGAAATGCCTATCGGCACCTATATCTGAAATGCCTATCGGAACCTATTTTTGAAATGCCTACCGGAAACTACATCTGAAATGACTATCAGCACCTATATTTGAAATGCATATCGGCAAACATATCTGAAATGCCTATCCACACCTATATTTGAAATACCTATCGGCTTCTATATCTGAAATTCCTATCGGCACTTATTTTTAAAATGCCAATCGGCAACTATATCTGAAATGCCTATCGGCACCTATATCTGAAATGCCTAACGGTACCTATTTTTGAAATGCCTATCGGAAACTACATCTGAAATGATTATCAGCGCTTATATTTGATATGCCTATCGGCAACCATATCTAGAATGCCTATCGGCAACTATATTTGAAAAGCCTATCGGCTCCTATATCTGAAATGCCTATCGGCACCTATTTTTAAAATACCAATCGGCAACTATATCTGAAATGCCTATCGGCACCTATATCTGAAATGCCTATCGGCATATATTTTTGAAATGCCTTTCGGAAACTACATCTGAAATGCCTATCTGCTCCTATATTTGAAATGCCTATCGGCAACCATATCTGAAATGCCTATCGACACCTATATTTGAAATACCTATCGGCTTCTATATCTGAAATGCCTATCGGCACCTGTTTTTAAAATGCCAATCGGCAACTATATCTGAAATGCCTATCGGCACCTATATCTCAAATGCCTATCGGCACCTATTTTTGTAATGCCTATCGGAAACTACGTCCGGAATGCCTATCAGCACCTATATTTGAAATGCTTATCGGCAACCATATCTGGAATGCCTATCGGCACCTATATTTGAAATGCCTATCGGCTTCTATATCTGAAATGCCTATCGACACCAATTTTTGAAATGCCTATCGGAAACTACATCTGAAATGCCTATCAGCACCTATATTTAAAATGCCAATCGGCAACCATATCTGGAATGCTGATCGGCACCTATATTTGAAATGCCTATCGGCTTATATATCTGAAATGCCTATCGGCACCTATTTTTAAAATGCCAATCGGCAACTATATCTGAAATGCCTATCGGCAACTATATCTAAAATGCCTATCGGCACCTATATCTGAAATGCCTATCGGCACTTATTTTTGAAATGCCTATCGGAAACTACATCTGAAATGACTATCAGCACCTATATTTGAAATGCCTATCGGCAACCATATCTGAAATGCCTATCGGTAACTATATTTGAAATGCCTATCGGCTTCTATATCTGAAATGCCTATCGCCACCTATTTTTAAAATGCCAATCGGCAACTATATCTGAAATGCCTATCGGCACCTATATCTGAAATGCCTATCGGTACCTATTTTTGAAATGCCTATCGGAATCTACATCTGAAATGATTATCAGCGCTTATATTTGATATGCCTATCGGCAACCATATCTGGAATGCCTATCGGCAACTATATTTGAAATGCCTATCGGCTTCTATATCTGAAGTGCCTATCGGCACCTATATCTGAAATGCCTATCGGCACCAACTTTTGAAATGCCTATCGGAAACTCCATCTGAAATGCCTATCAGCACCTATATTTGAAATGCCTATCGGCAACCATATCTGGAATGCCTATCGGCACCTATATTTGAAATGCCTATCGGGTACTATATCTGAAATGCCTATCGACACCTATTTTTAAAATGCCAATTGGCAACTATATCTGAAATGCCTATCGGCACCTATATCTGAAATGCCTATCGGTACCTATTTTTGAAATGCCTATCGGAAAATACATCTGAAAAGCCTATTAGCACTTATATTTGAAATGCCTATCGGGTTCTATATCTGAAATGCCTATCGGCACCTATTTTTAAAATGCCAATCGGCAACTATATCTGAAATGACTATCGGCACCTATATTTGAAATGCCTATCGGCTTCTATATCTGAAATGCCTATCGGCACCTATTTTTTAAATGCCAATTGGCAACTATATCTGAAATGACTATCGGCACCTATATCTGAAATGCCTATCGGCACCTATTTTTGAAATGCCTATCGAAAACTACATCTGAAATGCCTATCAGCACCTATATTTGAAATGCCTATCGGAAACTTCATCTGAAATGCCTATCAGCACCTATATTTGAAATGCCTATCGGCAACCATATCTGAAATGCCTATCGACACCTATATTTGAAATACCTATCGGCTTCTATATCTGAAATGCTTATCGGTACCTATTTTTGAAATGCCTATCGGAAAATACATCTGAAAAGCCTATCAGCACTTATATTTGAAATGCCTATCGGGTTCTATATCTGAAATGCCTATCGACACCTATTTTTAAAATGCCAATTGGCAACTATATCTGAAATGCCTATCGGCACCTATATCTAAAATGCCTATCGGTACCTATTTTTGAAATGCCTATCAGAAACTACATCTGAAAAGCCTATCAGCACCTATATTTGAAATGCCTATCGGCTTCTATATCTGAAATGCCTATCGGCACCTATTTTTAAAATACCAATCGGCAACTATATCTGAAATGCCTATCGGCACCTATATCTGAAATGCCTATCGACATATATTTTTGAAATGCCTTTCGGAAACTACATCTGAAATGCCTATCTGCTCCTATATTTGAAATGCCTATCGGCAACCATATCAGAAATGCCTATCGGCACCTATATCTGAAATGCCCTACGGCATTTATAACTGAAATGCCGATCGACACCTATATTTGAAATGCCTATCGGCACCTATATTTTAAATACCTATCGGCAACTATATCTGATATGCCTATCGGCACCTATATCTGAAATGCCTATCGGCACCTATTTTTGAAATGCCAATCGGTAAGTATATCTGAAATGCCTATCGGCACCTATATCTGAAATGCCTATCGGAACCTATTTTTGAAATGCCTACCGGAAACTACATCTGAAATGACTATCAGCACCTATATTTGAAATGCATATCGGCAAACATATCTGAAATGCCTATCCACACCTATATTTGAAATACCTATCGGCTTCTATATCTGAAATTCCTATCGGCACTTATTTTTAAAATGCCAATCGGCAACTATATCTGAAATGCCTATCGGCACCTATATCTGAAATGCCTAACGGTACCTATTTTTGAAATGCCTATCGGAAACTACATCTGAAATGATTATCAGCGCTTATATTTGATATGCCTATCGGCAACCATATCTAGAATGCCTATCGGCAACTATATTTGAAAAGCCTATCGGCTCCTATATCTGAAATGCCTATCGGCACCTATTTTTAAAATACCAATCGGCAACTATATCTGAAATGCCTATCGGCACCTATATCTGAAATGCCTATCGGCATATATTTTTGAAATGCCTTTCGGAAACTACATCTGAAATGCCTATCTGCTCCTATATTTGAAATGCCTTTCGGCAACCATATCTGAAATGCCTATCGACACCTATATTTGAAATACCTATCGGCTTCTATATCTGAAATGCCTATCGGCACCTGTTTTTAAAATGCCAATCGGCAACTATATCTGAAATGCCTATCGGCACCTATATCTCAAATGCCTATCGGCACCTATTTTTGTAATGCCTATCGGAAACTACGTCCGGAATGCCTATCAGCACCTATATTTGAAATGCTTATCGGCAACCATATCTGGAATGCCTATCGGCACCTATATTTGAAATGCCTATCGGCTTCTATATCTGAAATGCCTATCGACACCAATTTTTGAAATGCCTATCGGAAACTACATCTGAAATGCCTATCAGCACCTATATTTAAAATGCCAATCGGCAACCATATCTGGAATGCTGATCGGCACCTATATTTGAAATGCCTATCGGCTTATATATCTGAAATGCCTATCGGCACCTATTTTTAAAATGCCAATCGGCAACTATATCTGAAATGCCTATCGGCAACTATATCTAAAATGCCTATCGGCACCTATATCTGAAATGCCTATCGGCACTTATTTTTGAAATGCCTATCGGAAACTACATCTGAAATGACTATCAGCACCTATATTTGAAATGCCTATCGGCAACCATATCTGAAATGCCTATCGGTAACTATATTTGAAATGCCTATCGGCTTCTATATCTGAAATGCCTATCGGCACCTGTTTTTAAAATGCTAATCGGCAACTATATCTGAAATGCCTATCGGCACCTATATCCGAAATGCCTCTCGGCATCAATTTTTGATATGCCTATCGGAAACTACATCTAAAATGCCTATCAGCACCTATATTTGAAATGCCTATCGGCAACCATATCTGGAATGCCTATCGGCACCTATAATTGAAATGCCTATCGGCTTCTATATCTGAAATGCCTATCGACACCAATTTTTAAAATGCCTATCGGAAACTACATCTGAAATGCCTATCAGCACCTATATTTGAAATGCCTATCGGCAACCATATCTGGAATGCCTATCGGCACCTATATTTGAAATGCCTATCGGATTCTATATCTGAAATGCCTATCGGCACCTATTTTTAAAATGCCAATCGGCAACTATATCTGAAATGCCTATCGGCACCTATATCTGAAATGCCTATCGGCACCTATTTTTGAAATGCCTATCAGAAACTACATCTGAAATGCCTATCAGCACCTATATTTGAAATGCCTATCGGCAACCATATCTGAAATGCCTATCGACACCTATATTTGAAATACCTATCGGCTTCTATATCTGAAATGCCTATCGGTACCTATTTTTAAAATGCCAATCGGTAACTAAATCTGAAATGCCTATCGGCACCTATATCTGAAATGCCTATCGGCACCATTTTTTGAAATGCCTATCGGAAACTACGTCCGGAATGCCTATCAGCACCTATATTTGAAATGCTTATCGGCAACCATATCTGGAATGCCTATCGGCACCTATATTTGAAATGCCTATCGGCTTCTATATCTGAAATGCCTATCGACACCAATTTTTGAAATGCCTATCGGAAACTACATCTGAAATGCCTATCAGCACCTATAATTGAAATGCCAATCGGCAACCATATCTGGAATGCTCATCGGCACCTATATTTGAAATGCCTATCGGCTTATATATCTGAAATGCCTATCGGCACCTATTTTTAAAATGCCAATCGGCAACTATATCTGAAATGCCTATCGGCACCTATATCTGAAATGCCTATCGGCACCTATTTTTGAAATGCCTTTTGGAAACTACATCTGAAATGCCTATCAGCACCTATATTTGAAATGCTTATCGGCAACCATATCTGAAATGCCTATCGACACCTATATTTAAAATCCCTATCGGCTTCTATATCTGAAATGCCTATCGGCACCTATTTTAAAAATGCCAATCGGCAACTATATCTGAAATGCCTATCGGCACCTATATCTGAAATGCCTATCGGCACCTATATCTGAAATGCCTATCGGAAACTACATCTGAAATGCCTATCGGAAACTACATCTGAAATGCCTATCAGCACCTATGTTTGAAATGCCAATCGGCAACCATATCTGGAATGCTGATCGGCACCTATATTTGAAATGCCTATCGGCTTATATATCTGAAATGCCTATCGGCACCTATTTTTAAAATGCCAATCGGCAACTATATCTGAAATGCCTATCGGCAACTATATCTGAAATGCCTATCGGCACCTATATCTGAAATGCCTATCGGCACTTATTTTTGAAATGCCTATCGGAAACTACATCTGAAATGCCTATCAGCACCTATATTTGAAATGCCTCTCGGCAACCATATCTTGAATGCTTATCGGCGCCTATATTTGAAATACCTATCGGCTTCTATATCTGAAATACCTAACGGCGCCTATTTTTAAAATGCCAATCGGCAACTATATCTGAAGTGCCTATCGGCACCTATATCTGAAATGCCTATCGGCACCCATTTTTGAAATGCCTATCGAAAACTACATCTAAAATGCCTATCAGCACTTATATTTGAAATGCCTATCGGCAACCACATCAGAAATGCCTATCGGCACCTATATCTGAAATGCTATTCGGCATTTATATCTGAAAAGCCGATCGACACCTATATTTGAAATGCCTATCGACACATATATTTTAAATGCCTATCGACAACTATATCTGATATGCCTATCGGCACGTATATCTGAAATGCCTATCGGCACCTATTTTTGAAATGCCTATCAGAAACTACATCTAAAATGCCTATCGGCACCTATTTTTAAAATGCCAATCGGTAAGTATATCTGAAATGCCTATCGGCACCTATATCTGAAATGCCTATCGGAACCTATTTTTGTAATGCCTATCGGAAAATACATCTGAAATGACTATCAGCACCTATATTTGAAATGCCTATCGGCAACCATATCTGAAATGCCTATCCACACCTATATTTGAAATACCTATCGGCTTCTCTATCTGAAATGCCTATCGGCACCTATTTTTAAAATGCTAATCGGCAACTATATCTGAAATGCCTATCGGCACCTATATCTGAAATGCCTATCGGTACCTATTTTTGAAATGCCTATCGGAAACTACATCTGAAATGATTATCAGCGCTTATATTTGATATGCCTATTGGCAACCATATCTGGAATGCCTATCGGCAACTATATATGAAATGCCTATCGGCTTCTATATCTGAAATGCCTATCGGCACCTATTTTTAAAATACCGATCGGCAACTATATCTGAAATGCCTATCGGCACCTATATCTGAAAAGCCTATCGGCATATATTTTTGAAATGCCTTTCGGAAACTACATCTGAAATGCCTATCTGGTCCTATATTTGAAATGCCTATCGGCAACCATATCTGAAATGCCTATCGACACCTATATTTGAAATACCTATCGGCTTCTATATCTGAAATGCCTATCGGCACCTGTTTTTAAAATGCCAATCGGCAACAATATCTGAAATGCCTATCGGCACCTATATCCGAAATGCCTATCGGCATCAATTTTTGAAATGCCTATCGGCAACCATATCTGGAATGCCTATCGGCACCTATTTTTAAAATGCCAATCGGCAACTATATCTGAAATGCCTATCGGCACCTATATCTGAAATGCCTATCGGCACCTAATTTTGAAATGCCTATCGGAAACTACATCTGAAATGCCTATCAGTACCTATATTTGAAATGCTTATCGGCAACCATATCTGAAATGCCTATCGACACCTATATTTGAAATCCCTATCGGCTTCTATATCTGAAATGCCTACCGGCACCTATTTTTAAAATGCCAATCGGCAACTATATCTGAAATGCCTATCGGCACCTATATCTGAAATGCCTATCGGCACCTATTTTTGAAATGCCTATCGGAAACTACATCTGAAATGCCTATCAGCACCTATATTTGAAATGCCTATCGGCAACCATATCTGGAATGCCTATCGGCGCCTATATTTGAAATGCCTATCGGCTTCTATATCTGAAATGTCTATCGGCACCTATTTTTAAAATGCCAATCGGCATTTATATCGGAAGTGCCTATCGGCACCTATATCTGAAATGCCTATCGTCACCTATTTTTGAAATGCCTATCGAAAACTACATCTGAAATGCCTATCAGCACCTATATTTGAAATGCCTATCGGCAACCACATCAGAAATGCCTATCGGCACCTATATCTGAAATGCCTTTCGGCATTTATATCTGAAATGCCGATCGACACTTATATTTGAAATG
Organism: Venustoraphidia nigricollis; assembly: GCA_034508555.1. NCBI lineage: Eukaryota > Metazoa > Arthropoda > Insecta > Raphidioptera > Raphidiidae > Venustoraphidia > Venustoraphidia nigricollis. The sequence goes on along the minus strand of JAVRKA010000211.1, from coordinate 283,679 downwards.
CCTATCGGCGCTTTTATTTTAAATGCCTATCGGCAACTATATCTGATAAGCCTATCGGCACCTATATCTGAAATGCCTATCGGCACCTATTTTTGAAATGCCAATCTTTAAGTATATCTGAAATGCCTATCGGCACCTATATCTAAAATGCTTATCGGAACCTATTTTTGAAATGCCTATCGGAAACTACATCTGAATTGACTATCAGCACCTATATTTGAAATGCCTATTGGCAACCATATCTGAAATGCCTATCCACACCTATATTTGAAATACCTATCGGCTTCTATATCTAAAATGCCTATCGGCACCTATTTTTAAAATGCCAATCTGTAAGTATATCTAAAATGCCTATCGGCACCTATATCTAAAATGCCTATCGGAACCTATTTTTGAAATGCCTATCGGAAACTACATCTGAAATGACTATCAGCACCTATATTTGAAATGCCTATCGGCAGCCATATCTGAAATGCCTATCCACACCTATATTTGAAATACCTATCGGCTTCTATGTTATATCTAAAATGCCTATCGGCACCTATTTTTAAAATGCCAATCGGCAACTACATCTGAAATGCCTATCGGCTTATATATCTGAAATGCCTATCGGCACCTATTTTTAAAATGCCAATCGGCAACTATATCTGAAATGCCAATCGGCACCTATATCTGAAATGCCTATCGACACCTATTTTTAAAATGCCAATTGGCAACTATATCTGAAATGCCTATCGGCACCTATATCTGAAATGCCTATCGACACCTATTTTTAAAATGCCAATTGGCAACTATATCTGAAATGCCTATCGGCACCTATATCTGAATTGCCTATCGGTACCTATTTTTGAAATGCCTATCGGAAACTACATCTGAAATGATTATCAGCAATTATATTTGAAATGCCTATCGGCAACCATATCTGGAATGCCTATCGGCGCCTATATTTGATTTGCCTATCGGCTTCTATATCTAAAATGCCTATCGACACCTATTTTTAAAATGCCAATCGGCAACTATATCTGAAGTGCCTATCGGCACCTATATCTCAAATGCCTAGCGGCACCTATTTTTGAAATGCCTATCGAAAACTACATCTGAAATGCCTATCAGCATTTATATTTAAAATGCCTATCGGCAACCACATCAGAAATGCCTATCGGCACCTATATCTGAAATGCCCTACGGCATTAATATCTGAAATGCCGATCGACACCTATATTTGAAATGCCTATCGGCACCTATACTTTAAATGCCTATCGGCAACTATATCTGATATGCCTATCGGCACCTATATCTGAAATGCCTATCGGCACCTATTTTTGAAATGCCTATCGGAAACTACATCTAAAATGCCTATCGGCACCTATTTTTAAAATGCCAATCGGAAAGTTTATCTGAAATGCCTATCGGCACCTATAATTGAAATGCCTATCGGAACCTATTTTTGAAATGCCTATCGGAAACAACATCTGAAATGACTATCAGCACCTATATTTGAAATGCCTATCGGCAACCATATCTGAAATGCCTATCCACACCTGTATTTGAAATACCTATCGGCTTCTATATCTAAAATGCCTATAGGCATCTATTTTTAAAATGCAAATCGGCAACTATATCTGAAATGCCTATAGGCACCTATATCTGAAATGCCTATCGGCACCAACTTTTGAAATGCCTATCGGAAACTCCATCTGAAATGCCTATAAGCACCTATATTTGAAATGCCTATCGGCAACCATATCTGGAATGCCTATCGGCACCTATATTTGAAATGCCTATCGGGTTCTATATCTGAAATGCCTATCGACACCTATTTTTAAAATGCCAATTGGCAACTATATCTGAAATGCCTATCGGCACCTATATCTGAAATGCCTATCGGTACCTATTTTTTAAATGCCTATCGGAAACTACATCTGAAATGATTATCAGCACTTATATTCGAAATGCCTATCGGCAACCATATCTGGAATGCCTATCGGCACCTATATTTGAAATGCCTATCGCCTTCTATATCTGAAATGCCTATCGGCACCTATTTTTAAAATACCAATCGGCAACTATATCTGAAATGCCTATCGGCACCTATATCTGAAATGCCTACCGGCATATATTTTTGAAATGCCTTTCGGAAACTACATCTGAAATGCCTATCTGCTCCTATATTTGAAATGCCTATCGGCAACCATATCTGAAATGCCTATCGACACCTATATTTGAAATACCTATCGGCTTCTATATCTGAAATGCCTATCGGCACCTGTTTTTAAAATGCCAATCGGCAACTATATCTGAAATGCCTATCGGCACCTATATCCGAAATGCCTATTGGCATCAATTTTTGAAATCCCTATCGGAAACTACATCTGAAATGCCTATCAGCACCTATATTTGAAAGGCTTATCGGCAACCATATCTGAAATGCCTATCGACACCTATATTTGAAATCCCTATCGGCATCTATATCTGAAATGCCTATCGGCACCTATTTTTAAAATGCCAATCGGCATTTATATCTGAAGTGCCTATCGGCACCTATATCTGAAATGCCTATCGGCACCTATTTTTGAAATGCCTATCGAAAACTACATCTGAAATGCCTATCAGCATCTATATTTGAAATGCCTATCGGCAACCACATCAGAAATGCCTATCGGCACCTATATCTGAAATGCCGGCGACACCTATATTTGAAATGTCTATCGGCACTTTTATTTTAAATGCCTATCGGCAACTATATCTGATAAGCCTATCGGCACCTATATCTGAAATGCCTATCGGCACCTATTTTTGAAATGCCAATCTTTAGGTATCTCTGAAATGCCTATCGGCACCTATATCTAAAATGCCTATCGGAACCTATTTTTGAAATGCCTATCGGAAACTACATCTGAAATGACCATCAGCACCTATATTTGATATGCCTATTGGCAAACATATCTGAAATGCCTATCCACACCTATATTTGAAATACCTATCGGCTTCTATATCTAAAATGCCTATCGGCACCTATTTTTAAAATGCCAATCAGTAAGTATATCTGAAATGCCTATCGGCACCTATATCTAAAATGCCTACCGGAACCTATTTTTGAAATGCCTATCGGAAACTACATCTGAAATGACTATCAGCACCTATATTTGAAATGCCTATCGGCAACCATATCTGAAATGCCTATCCACACCTATATTTGAAATACCTATCGGCTTCTATATCTAAAATGCCTATCGGCACCTATTTTTAAAATGCCAATCGGCAACTACATCTGAAATGCCTATCGGCTTATATATCTGAAATGCCTATTGGCACCTATTTTTAAAATGCTAATCGGCAACTATATCTGAAATGCCAATCGGCACCTATATCTGAAATGCCTATCGGCACCTATTTTTGAAATGCCTATCGGAACTACATCTGAAATGCCTATCAGCACCTATATTTGAAATGCCTATCGGCAACCATATCTGAAATGCCTATCGGCGCCTATATTTGAAATGCCTATCGGCTTCTATATCTAAAATGCCTATCGGCACCTATTTTTGAAATGCCAATCGGCAACTATATCTGAAGTGCCTATCGGCACCTATATCTCAAATGCCTATCGGCACCTATTTTTGAAATGCCTATCGAAAACTACATCTGAAATGCCTATCAGCATTTATATTTAAAATGCCTATCGGCAACCACATCAGAAATGCCTATCGGCACCTATATCTGAAATGCCCTACGGCATTTATATCTGAAATGCCGATCGACACCTATATTTGAAATGCCTATCGGCACCTATACTTTAAATGCCTATCGGCAACTATATCTGATATGCCTATCGGCACCTATATCTGAAATGCCTATCGGCACCTATTTTTGAAATGCCTATCGGAAACTACATCTAAAATGCCTATCGGCACCTATTTTTAAAATGCCAATCGGAAAGTATATCTGAAATGCCTATCGGCACCTATAATTGAAATGCCTATCGGAACCTATTTTTGAAATGTCTATCGGAAACAACATCTGAAATGACTATCAGCACCTATATTTGAAATGCCTATCGGCAACCATATCTGAAATGCCTATCCACACCTGTATTTGAAAAACCTATCGGCTTCTATATCTAAAATGCCTATAGGCATCTATTTTTAAAATGCAAATCGGCAACTATATCTGAAATGCCTATAGGCACCTATATCTGAAATGCCTATCGGCACCAACTTTTGAAATGCCTATCGGAAACTCCATCTGAAATGCCTATAAGCACCTATATTTGAAATGCCTATCGGCAACCATATCTGGAATGCCTATCGGCACCTATATTTGAAATGCCTATCGGGTTCTATATCTGAAATGCCTATCGACACCTATTTTTAAAATGCCAATTGGAAACTATATCTGAAATGCCTATCGGCACCTATATCTGAAATGCCTATCGGTACCTATTTTTTAAATGCCTATCGGAAACTACATCTGAAATGATTATCAGCACTTATATTCGAAATGCCTATCGGCAACCATATCTGGAATGCCTATCGGCACCTATATTTGAAATGCCTATCGGCTTCTATATCTGAAATGCCTATCGGCACCTATTTTTAAAATACCAATCGGCAACTATATCTGAAATGCCTATCGGCACCTATATCTGAAATGCCTATCGGCATATATTTTTGAAATGCCTTTCGGAAACTACATCTGAAATGCCTATCTGCTCCTATATTTGAAATGCCTATCGGCAACCATATCTGAAATGCCTATCGACACCTATATTTGAAATACCTATCGGCTTCTATATCTGAAATGCCTATCGGCACCTGTTTTTAAAATGCCAATCGGCAACTATATCTGAAATCCCTATCGGCACCTATATCCGAAATGCCTCTTGGCATCAATTTTTGAAATCCCTATCGGAAACTACATCTGAAATGCCTATCAGCACCTATATTTGAAAGGCTTATCGGCAACCATATCTGAAATGCCTATCGACACCTATATTTGAAATCCCTATCGGCTTCTATATCTGAAATGCCTATCGGCACCTATTTTTAAAATGCCAATCGGCATTTATATCTGAAGTGCCTATCGGCACCTATATCTGAAATGCCTATCGGCACCTATTTTTGAAATGCCTATCGAAAACTACATCTGAAATGCCTATCAGCATCTATATTTGAAATGCCTATCGGCAACCACATCAGAAATGCCTATCGGCACCTATATCTGAAATGCCGGCGACACCTATATTTGAAATGTCTATCGGCACTTTTTTTTAAATGCCTATCGGCAACTATATCTGATAAGCCTATCGGCACCTATATCTGAAATGCCTATCGGCACCTATTTTTGAAATGCCAATCTTTAGGTATATCTGAAATGCCTATCGGCACCTATATCTAAAATGCCTATCGGAACCTATTTTTGAAATGCCTATCGGAAACTACATCTGAAATGACCATCAGCACCTATATTTGATATGCCTATTGGCAACCATATCTGAAATGCCTATCCACACCTATATTTGAAATACCTATCGGCTTCTATATCTAAAATGCCTATCGGCACCTATTTTTAAAATGCCAATCAGTAAGTATATCTGAAATGCCTATCGGCACCTATATCTAAAATGCCTACCGGAACCTATTTTTGAAATGCCTATCGGAAACTACATCTGAAATGACTATCAGCACCTATATTTGAAATGCCTATCGGCAACCATATCTGAAATGCCTATCCACACCTATATTTGAAATACCTATCGGCTTCTATATCTAAAATGCCTATCGGCACCTATTTTTAAAATGCCAATCGGCAACTACATCTGAAATGCCTATCGGCTTATATATCTGAAATGCCTATCGGCACCTATTTTTAAAATGCTAATCGGCAACTATATCTGAAATGCCAATCGGCACCTATATCTGAAATGCCTATCGGCACCTATTTTTGAAATGCCTATCGGAACTACATCTGAAATGCCTATCAGCACCTATATTTGAAATGCCTATCGGCAACCATATCTGAAATGCCTATCGGCGCCTATATTTGAAATGCCTATCGGCTTCTATATCTAAAATGCCTATCGGCACCTATTTTTAAAATGCCAATCGGCAACTATATCTGAAGTGACTATCGGCACCTATATCTCAAATGCCTATCGGCACCTATTTTTGAAATGCCTGTCGAAAACTACATCTGAAATGATTATCAGCATTTATATTTGAAATGCCTATCGGCAACCACATCAGAAATGCCTATCGGCACCTATATTTTAAATGCCTATCGGCAACTATATCTGATATGCCTATCGGCACCTATATCTGAAATGCCTATCGGCACCTCTTTTTGAAATGCCTATCGGAAACTACATCTAAAATGCCTATCGGCACCTATTTTTAAAATGCCAATCGGAAAGTATATCTGAAATGCCTATCGGCACCTATAATTGAAATGCCTATCGGAACCTATTTTTGAAATGTCTATCGGAAACAACATCTGAAATGACTATCAGCACCTATATTTGAAATGCCTATCGGCAACCATATCTGAAATGCCTATCCACACCTGTATTTGAAAAACCTATCGGCTTCTATATCTAAAATGCCTATCGGCACCTATTTTTAAAATGCCAATCGGCAACTATATCTGAAATGCCTATCGGCACCTATATCTGAAATGCCTATCGGCACCAACTTTTGAAATGCCTATCGGAAACTCCATCTGAAATGCCTATCAGCACCTATATTTGAAATGCCTATCGGCAACCATATCTGGAATGCCTATCGGCACCTATATTTGAAATGCCTATCGGGTTCTATATCTGAAATGCCTATCGACACCTATTTTTAAAATGCTAATTGACAACTATATCTGAAATGCCTATCGGCACCTATATCTGAAATGCCAATCGGTACCTATTTTTGACATTCCTATCGGAAACTACATCTGAAATGATTATCAGCACTTATATTTGAAATGCCTATCGGCAACCATATCTGGAATGCCTATCGGCACCTATATTTGAAATGCCTATCGGCTTCTATATCTGAAATGCCTATTGGCACCTATTTTTAAAATACCAATCGGCAACTATATCTGAAATGCCTATCGGCACCTATATCTGAAATGCCTATCGGCATATATTTTTGAAATGCCTTTCGGAAACTACATCTGAAATGCCTATCTGCTCCTATATTTGAAATGCCTATCGGCAACCATATCTGAAATGCCTATCGACACCTATATTTGAAATACCTATCGGCTTCTATATCTGAAATGCCTATCGGCACCTATTTTTGAAATGCCTATCGAAAACTACATCTGAAATGCCTATCAGCACCTATATTTGAAATGCCTATCGGAAACTACATCTGAAATGCCTATCAGCACCTATATTTGAAATGCCTATCGGCAACCATATCTGGAATGCCTATCGGCACCTATATTTGAAATGCCTATCGGCTTTCATATCTGAAATGCCTATCGGCACCTATTTTTAAAATGCCAATCGGCAACTATATCTGAAATGCCTATCGGCACCTATATCTGAAATGCCTATCGGCACCTCTTTTTGAAATGCCTATCGGAAACTACATCTGAAATGCTTATCAGCACGTATATTTGAAATGCATATCGGCAACCATATCTGAAATGCCTATCGACACCTATATTTGAAATACCTATCGGCTTCTATATCTGAAATGCCTATCGGTACCTATTTTTAAAATGCCAATCGGTAACTATATCTGAAATGCCTATCGGCACCTATATCTGAAATGCCTATCGGCACCATTTTTTGGAATGCCTATCGGAAACTACATCCGGAATGCCTATCAGCACCTATATTTGAAATGCCTATCGGCAACCATATCTGGAATGCCTATCGGCACCTATAATTGAAATGCCTATCGGCTTCTATATCTGAAATGCCTATCGGCACCTATTTTTAAAATGCCAATCTGCAACTATATCTGAAATGCCTATCGGCACCTATATCTGAAATGCCTATCGGCACCTATTTTTGAAATGCCTATCGGAAACTACATCTGAAATGCCTATCAGCACCTATATTTGAAATGCCTATCGGCAACCATATCTGGAATGCCTATCGGCGCCTATATTTGAAATGCCTATCGGCTTCTATATCTGAAATACCTATCGGCGCCTATTTTTAAAATGCCAATCGGCAACTATATCTGAAGTGCCTATCGGCACCTATATCTGAAATGCCTATCGGCACCTATTTTTGAAATGCCTATCGAAAACTACATCTGAAATGCCTATCAGCACCTATATTTGAAATGCCTATCGGCAACCACATCAGAAATGCCTATCGGCACCTATATCTGAAATGCCTTTCGGCACCTATTTTTGAAATGCCTATCGGAAACAACATCTAAAATGCCTATCGGCACCTATTTTTAAAATGCCAATCGGTAAGTATATCTGAAATGCCTATCGGCACCTATATCTGAAATGCCTATCGGAACCTATTTTTGAAATGCCTATCGGAAACTACATCTGAAATGACTATCAGCACCTATATTTGAAATGCCTATCGGCAACCATATCTGAAATGCTTATCCACACCTATATTTGAAATACCTATCGGCTTCTATATCTGAAATGCTTATCGGCATCTATTTTTAAAATGCCAATCGGCAACTATATCTGAAATGCCTGTCGGCACCTATATTTGAAATGCCTATCGGTACCTATTTTTGAAATGCCTATCGGAAACTACATCTGAAATGATTATCAGCGCTTATATTTGATATGCCTATCGGCAACCATATCTGGAATGCCTATCCACACCTATATTTGAAATACCTATCGGCTTCTATATCTAAAATGCCTATCGGCACCTATTTTTAAAATGCCCATCGGCAACTACATCTGAAATGCCTATCGGCTTATATATCTGAAATGCCTATCGGCACCTATTTTTAAAATGCTAATCGGCAACTATATCTGAAATGCCAATCGGCACCTATATCTGAAATGCCTATCGGCACCTATTTTTGAAATGCCTATCGGAACTACATCTGAAATGCAGATCAGCACCTATATTTGAAATGCCTATCGGCAACTATATCTGAAATGCCTATCGGCGCCTATATTTGAAATGCCTATCGGCTTCTACATCTAAAATGCCTATCGGCACCTATTTTTAAAATGCCAATCGACAACTATATCTGAAGTGCCTATCGGCACCTATATCTCAAATGCCTATCGGCACCTATTTTTGAAATGCCTGTCGAAAACTACATCTGAAATGCCTATCAGCATTTATATTTGAAATGCCTATCGGCAACCACATCAGAAATGCCTATCGGCACCTATATCTAAAATGCCCTACGGCATTAATATCTGAAATGCCGATCGACACCTATATTTGAAATGCCTATCGGCACCTATATTTTAAATGCCTATCGGCAACTATATCTGATATGCCTATCGGCACCTATATCTGAAATGCCTATCGGCACCTATTTTTGAAATGCCTATCGGAAACTACAACTAAAATGCCTATCGGCACCTATTTTTAAATGCCAATCGGAAAGTATATCTGAAATGCCTATCGGCACCTATAATTGAAATGCCTATCGGAACCTATTTTTGAAATGTCTATCGGAAACAACATCTGAAATGACTATCAGCACCTATACTTGAAATGCCTATCGGCAACCATATCTGAAATGCCTATCCACACCTGTATTTGAAAAACCTATCGGCTTCTATATCTAAAATGCCTATCGGCACCTATTTTTAAAATGCCAATCGGCAACTATATCTGAAATGCCTATCGGCACCTATATCTGAAATGCCTATCGGCACCAACTTTTGAAATGCCTATCGGAAACTCCATCTGAAATGCCTATCAGCACCTATATTTGAAATGCCTATCGGCAACCATATCTGGAATGCCTATCGGCACCTATATTTGAAATGCCTATCTGGTTCTATATCTGAAATGCCTATCGGTACCTATTTTTGACATTCCTATCGGAAACTACATCTGAAATGATTATTAGCACTTATATTTGAAATGCCTATCGGCAACCATATCTGGAATGCCTATCGGCATCTATATTTGAAATGCCTATCGGCTTCTATATCTGAAATGCCTATTGGCACCTATTTTTAAAATACCAATCGGCAACTATAACTGAAATGCCTATCGGCACCTATATCTGAAATGCCTATCGGCATATATTTTTGAAATGCCTTTCGGAAACTACATCTGAAATGCCTATCTGCTCCTATATTTGAAATGCCTATCGGCAACCATATCTGAAATGCCTATCGACGCCTATATTTGAAATACCTATCGGCTTCTATATCTGAAATGCCTATCGGCACCTGTTTTTAAAATGCCAATTGGCAACTATATCTAAAATTCGTATCGGCACCTATATCCGAAATGCCTATCGGCATCAATTTTTGAAATGCCTATCGGAAACTACATCTAAAATGCCTATCAGCACCTATATTTGAAATGCCTATCGGCAACTATATCTGCAATGCCTATCGGCACCTATATTTGAAATGCCTATCGGCTTCTATATCTGAAATGCCAATCGGCAACTATTTTTTAAAAGCCAATTGGCAACTATATCTGAAATGACTATCGGCACCTATATCTGAAATGCCTATCGGCACCTATTTTTGAAATGCCTATCGAAAACTACATCTGAAATGCCTATCAGCACCTATATTTGAAATGCCTATCGGAAACTACATCTGAAATGCCTATCAGCACCTATATTTGAAATGCCTATCGGCAACCATATCTGGAATGCCTATCGGCACCTATATTTGAAATGCCTGTCGGCTTCTATATCCGAAATGCCTATCGGCACCTATTTTTAAAATGCCAATCGGCAACTATATCTGAAATGCCTATCGGCACCTATATCTGAAATGCCTATCGGCACCTATTTTTGAAATGCCTATCGGAAACTACATCTGAAATGCCTATCAGCACCTATATTTGAAATGCCTATCGGCAACCATATCTGAAATACCTATCGGCTTCTATATCTGAAATGCCTATCGGTACCTATTTTTAAAATGCCAATCGGTAACTATATCTGAAATGCCTATCGGCACCTATATCTGAAATGCCTATCGGCACCAATTTTTGAAATGCCTATCGGAAACTACATCCGGAATGCCTATCAGCACCTATATTTGAAATGCCTATCGGCAACCATATCTGGAATGCCTATCGGCACCTATAATTGAAATGCCTATCGGCTTCTATATCTGAAATGCCTATCGACACCAATTTTTGAAGTGCCTATCGGAAACTACATCTGAAATGCCTATCAGCACCTATATTTGAAATGCCTATCGGCAACCATATCTGGAATGCCTATCGGCACCTATATTTGAAATGCCTATCGGCTTCTATATCTGAAATGCCTATCGGCACCTATTTTTAAAATGCCAATCGGCAACTATATCTGAAATGCCTATCGGCACCTATATCTGAAATGCCTATCGGCACCTATTTTTGAAATGCCTATCGGAAACTACATCTGAAATGCCTATCAGCACCTATATTTGAAATGCCTATCGGCAACCATATCTGGAATGCCTATCGGCGCCTATATTTGAAATGCCTATAGACTTCTATATCTGAAATACCTATCGGCGCCTATTTTTAAAATGCCAATCGGTAAGTATATTTTTGAAATGCCAATCTTTAAGTATATCTGAAATGCCTATCGGCACCTATATCTGAAATGCCTATCGGCACTTATTTTTGAAATGCCTATCGGAAACTACATCTGAAATGCCTATCAGCACCTATATTTGAAATGCTTATTGGCAACCATATCTGAAATGCCTATCGACACCTATATTTGAAATCCCTATCGGCTTCTATATCTGAAATGCCTATCAGCACCTATATTTGAAATGCCTATCGGCAACCATATCTGGAATGCCTATCGGCGCCTATATTTGAAATACCTATCGGCTTCTATATCTAAAATGCCTATCGGCACCTATTTTTAAAATGCCAATCGGCAACTATATCTGAAGTGCCTATCGGCACCTATATCTCAAATGCCTATCGGCACCTATTTTTGAAATGCCTATCGAAAACTACATCTGAAATGCCTATCAGCATTTATATTTGAAATGCCTATCGGCAACCACATCAGAAATGCCTATCGACACCTATATCTGAAATGCCCTACGGCATTTATAACTGAAATGCCGATCGACACCTATATTTGAAATGCCTATCGGCACCTATATTTTAAATGCCTATCGGCAACTATATCTGATATGCCTATCGGCACCTATATCTGAAATGCCTATCGGCACCTATTTTTGAAATGCCTATCGGAAACTACATCTAAAATGCCTATCGGCACCTATTTTTAAAATGCCAATCGGAAAGTATATCTGAAATGCCTATCGGCACCTATAATTGAAATGCCTATCGGAACCTATTTTTGAAATGCCTATCGGAAACAACATCTGAAATCACTATCAGCACCTATATTTGAAATGCCTATCGGCAACCATATCTGAAATGCCTATCCACACCTGCATTTGAAATACCTATCGGCTTCTATATCTAAAATGCCTATCGGCACCTATTTTTAAAATGCCAATCGGCAACTATATCTGAAATGCCTATCGGCACCTATATCTGAGATGCCTATCGGCACCAACTTTTGAAATGCCTATCGGAAACTCCATCTGAAATGCCTATCAGCACCTATATTTGAAATGCCTATCGGGTATATATCTGAAATGCCTATCGACACCTATTTTTAAAATGCCAATTGGCAACTATATCTGAAATGCCTATCGGCACCTATATCTGAAATGCCTATCGGTACCTATTTTTGAAATGCCTATCGGAAACTACATCTGAAATGATTATCAGCACTTATATTTGAAATGCCTATCGGCAACCATATCTGGAATGCCTATCGACACCTATATTTGAAATACCTATCGGCTTCTATATCTGAAATGCCTATCCGCACCTGTTTTTAAAATGCCAATCGGCAACTATATCTGAAATGCCTATCGGCACCTATATCCGAAATGCCTATCGGCATCAATTTTTGAAATGCCTATCGGAAACTACATCTAAAATGCCTATCAGCACCTATATTTGAAATGCCTATCGGCAACTATATCTGCAATGCCTATCGGCACCTATATTTGAAATGCCTATCGGCTTCTATATCTGAAATGCCTATCGGCACCTATTTTTTAAATGCCAATTGGCAACTATATCTGAAATGACTATCGGCACCTATATCTGAAATGCCTATCGGCACCTATTTTTGAAATGCCTATCGAAAACTACATCTGAAATGCCTATCAGCACCTATATTTGAAATGCCTATCGGAAACTACATCTGAAATGCCTATCAGCACCTATATTTGAAATGCCTATCGGCAACCATATCTGGAATGCCTATCGGCGCCTATATTTGAAATGCCTATAGACTTCTATATCTGAAATACCTATCGGCGCCTATTTTTAAAATGCCAATCGGTAAGTATATTTTTGAAATGCCAATCTTTAAGTATATCTGAAATGCCTATCGGCACCTATATCTGAAATGCCTATCGGCACTTATTTTTGAAATGCCTATCGGAAACTACATCTGAAATGCCTATCAGCACCTATATTTGAAATGCTTATTGGCAACCATATCTGAAATGCCTATCGACACCTATATTTGAAATCCCTATCGGCTTCTATATCTGAAATGCCTATCAGCACCTATATTTGAAATGCCTATCGGCAACCATATCTGGAATGCCTATCGGCGCCTATATTTGAAATACCTATCGGCTTCTATATCTAAAATGCCTATCGGCACCTATTTTTAAAATGCCAATCGGCAACTATATCTGAAGTGCCTATCGGCACCTATATCTCAAATGCCTATCGGCACCTATTTTTGAAATGCCTATCGAAAACTACATCTGAAATGCCTATCAGCATTTATATTTGAAATGCCTATCGGCAACCACATCAGAAATGCCTATCGACACCTATATCTGAAATGCCCTACGGCATTTATAACTGAAATGCCGATCGACACCTATATTTGAAATGCCTATCGGCACCTATATTTTAAATGCCTATCGGCAACTATATCTGATATGCCTATCGGCACCTATATCTGAAATGCCTATCGGCACCTATTTTTGAAATGCCTATCGGAAACTACATCTAAAATGCCTATCGGCACCTATTTTTAAAATGCCAATCGGAAAGTATATCTGAAATGCCTATCGGCACCTATAATTGAAATGCCTATCGGAACCTATTTTTGAAATGCCTATCGGAAACAACATCTGAAATCACTATCAGCACCTATATTTGAAATGCCTATCGGCAACCATATCTGAAATGCCTATCCACACCTGCATTTGAAATACCTATCGGCTTCTATATCTAAAATGCCTATCGGCACCTATTTTTAAAATGCCAATCGGCAACTATATCTGAAATGCCTATCGGCACCTATATCTGAGATGCCTATCGGCACCAACTTTTGAAATGCCTATCGGAAACTCCATCTGAAATGCCTATCAGCACCTATATTTGAAATGCCTATCGGGTATATATCTGAAATGCCTATCGACACCTATTTTTAAAATGCCAATTGGCAACTATATCTGAAATGCCTATCGGCACCTATATCTGAAATGCCTATCGGTACCTATTTTTGAAATGCCTATCGGAAACTACATCTGAAATGATTATCAGCACTTATATTTGAAATGCCTATCGGCAACCATATCTGGAATGCCTATCGACACCTATATTTGAAATACCTATCGGCTTCTATATCTGAAATGCCTATCCGCACCTGTTTTTAAAATGCCAATCGGCAACTATATCTGAAATGCCTATCGGCACCTATATCCGAAATGCCTATCGGCATCAATTTTTGAAATGCCTATCGGAAACTACATCTAAAATGCCTATCAGCACCTATATTTGAAATGCCTATCGGCAACTATATCTGCAATGCCTATCGGCACCTATATTTGAAATGCCTATCGGCTTCTATATCTGAAATGCCTATCGGCACCTATTTTTTAAATGCCAATTGGCAACTATATCTGAAATGACTATCGGCACCTATATCTGAAATGCCTATCGGCACCTATTTTTGAAATGCCTATCGAAAACTACATCTGAAATGCCTATCAGCACCTATATTTGAAATGCCTATCGGAAACTACATCTGAAATGCCTATCAGCACCTATATTTGAAATGCCTATCGGCAACCATATCTGGAATGCCTATCGGCACCTATATTTGAAATCCCTATCGGCTTCTATATCTGAAATGCCTATCGGCACCTATTTTTAAAATGCCAATCGGCAACTATATCTGAAATGCCTATCGGCACCTATATCTGAAATGCCTATCGGCACCTATTTTTGATATGCCTATCGGAAACTACATCTGAAATGCCTATCAGCACCTATATTTGAAATGCCTATCGGCAACCATATCTGAAATGCCTATCGACACCTATATTTGAAATACCTATCGGCTTCTATATCTGAAATGCTTATCGGTACCTATTTTTAAAATGCCAATCGGTAACTATATCTGAAATGCCTATCGGCACCTATATCTGAAATGCCTATCGGCACCATTTTTTGAAATGCCTAACGGAAACTACATCCGGAATGCCTATCAGCACCTATATTTGAAATGCCTATCGGCAACCATATCTGGAATGCCTATCGGCACCTATATTAGAAATGCCTATCGGCTTCTATATCTGAAATGCCTATCGACACCAATTTTTTAAATGCCTATCGGAAACTACATCTGAAATGCCTATCAGCACCTATATTTGAAATGCCTATCGGCAACCATATCTGAAATGCCTATCGGCACCTATATTTGAAATGCCTATCGGCTTCTATATCTGAAATGCCTATCGGCACCTATTTTTAAAATGCCAATCGGCAACTATATCTGAAATGCCTATCGGCACCTATATCTGAAATGCCTATCGGCACCTATTTTTGAAATGCCTATCGGAAACTAAATCTGAAATGCCTATCAGCACCTATATTTGAAATGCCTATCGGCAACCAAATCTGGAATGCCTATCGGCGCCTATATTTGAAATGCCTATCGGCTTCTATATCTGAAATACCTATCGGCGCCTATTTTTAAAATGCCAATCGGCAACTATATCTGAAGTGCCTATCGGCACCTATATCTGAAATGCCTATCGGCACCTATTTTTGAAATGCCTATCGAATACTACATCTGAAATGCCTATCAGCACCGATATTTGAAATGCCTATCGGCAACCACATCAGAAATGCCTATCGGCACCTATATCTGAAATGCCTTTCGGCATTTATATCTGAAATGCCGGTCGACACCTATATTTGAAATGCCTATCGGCACATATATTTTAAATGCCTATCGGCAACCATATCTGATATGCCTATCGGCACCTATATCTGAAATGCCTATCGGCACCTATTTTTGAAATGCCTATCGGAAACTACATCTAAAATGCCTATCGGCACCTATTTTTAAAATGCAAATCGGTAAGTATATCTGAAATGCCTATCGGCACCTATATCTGAAATGCCTATCGGAACCTATTTTTGAAATGCCTATCGGAAACAACATCTGAAATGACTATCAGCACCTATATTTGAAATGCCTATCGGCAACCATATCTGAAATGCCTATCCACACCTGTATTTGAAATACCTATCGGCTTCTATATCTAAAATGCCTATCGGCACCTATTTTTAAAATGCCAATCGGCAACTATATCTGAAATGCCTATCGGCACCTATATCTGAAATGCCTATCGGCACCAACTTTTGAAATGCCTATCGGAAACTCCATCTGAAATGCCTATCAGCACCTATATTTGAAATGCCTATCGGCAACCATATCTGGAATGCCTATCGGCACCTATATTTGAAATACCTATCGGGTTCTATATCTGAAATGCCTATCGACACCTATTCTTAAAATGCCAATTGGCAACTATATCTGAAATGCCTATCGGCACCTATATCTGAAATGCCTATCGGTACCTATTTTTGAAATGCCTATCGGAAACTACATCTGAAATGATTATCAGCACTTATATTTGAAATGCCTATCGGCAACCATATCTGGAATGCCTATCGGCACCTATATTTGAAATGCCTATCGGCTTCTATATCTGAAATGCCTATCGGCACTTATCTTTAAAATACCAATCGGCAACTATATCTGAAATGCCTATCGGCACCTATATCTGAAATGCCTATCGGCATATATTTTTGAAATGCCTTTCGGAAACTACATCTGAAATGCCTATCTGCTCCTATATTTGAAATGCCTATCGGCAACCATATCTGAAATGCCTATCGACACCTATATTTGAAATACCTATCGGCTTCTATATCTGAAATGCCTATCGGCACCTGTTTTTAAAATGCCAATCGGCAACTATATCTGAAATGCCTATCGGCACCTATATCCGAAATGCCTATCGGCATCAATTTTTGAAATGCCTATCGGAAACTACATCTAAAATGCCTATAAGCACCTATATTTGAAATGCCTATCGGCAACTATATCTGCAATGCCTATCGGCACCTATATTTGAAATGCCTATCGGATTCTATATCTGAAATGCCTATCGGCACCTATTTTTTAGATGCCAATTGGCAACTTTATCTGAAATGACTATCGGCACCTATGTCTGAAATGCCTATCGGCACCTATTTTTGAAATGCCTATCGAAAACTACATCTGAAATGCCTATCAGCACCTATATTTAAAATGCCTATCGGAAACTACATCTGAAATGCCTATCAGCACCTATATTCAAAATGCCTATCGGCAACCATATCTGGAATGCCTATCGGCACCTATATTTGAAATGCCTATCGGCTTCTATATCTGAAATGCCTATCGGCACCTATTTTTAAAATGCCAATCGGCAACTATATCTGAAATGCCTATCGGTGCCTATATCTGAAATGCCTATCGGCACCTATTTTTGAAATGCCTATCGGAAACTACATCTGAAATGCCTATCAGCACCTATATTTGAAATGCCTATCGGCAACCATATCTGAAATGCCTATCGACACCTATATTTGAAATACCTATCGGCTTCTATATCTGAAATGCTTATCGGTACCTATTTTTAAAATGCCAATCGGTAATTATATCTGAAATGCCTATTGGCACCATTTTTTGGAATGCCTATCGGAAACTACATCCGGAATGCCTATCAGCACCTATTTTTGAAATGCCTATCGGCAACCTTATCTGGAATGTTCATCGGCACCTATATTTGAAATGCCTATCGGCTTATATATCTGAAATGCCTATCGGCACCTATTTTTGAAATGCCAATCGGCAACAATATCTGAAATGCCTATCGGCACCTATATCTGAAATGCCTATCGGCACCTATTTTTGAAATGCCTATCGGAAACTACATCTGAAATGCCTATCAGCACCTATATTTGAAATGCTTATCGGCAAACATATCTGAAATGCCTATCGACACCTATATTTAAAATCCCTATCGGCTTCTATATCTGAAATGCCTATCGGCACCTATTTTTAAAATGCCAATCGGCAACTATATCTGAAATGCCTATCGGCACCTATATCTGAAATGCCTATCGGCACCTATTTTTGAAATGCCTATCGGAAACTACATCTGAAATGCCTATCAGCACCTATATTTGAAATGCCTATCGGCAACTATATCTGGAATGCCTATCGGCGCCTATATTTAAAATGCCTATCGGCTTCTATATCTGAAATACCTATCGGCGCCTATTTTTAAAATGCCAATCGGCAACTATATCTGAAGTGCCTATCGGCACCAATATCTGAAATGCCTATCGGCACCTATTTTTGAAATGCCTATCGAAAACTACATATGAAATGCCTATCAGCACCTATATTTGAAATGCCTATCGGCAACCACATCAGAAATGCCTATCGGCACCTATATCTGAAATGCCTTTCGGCATTTATATCTGAAATGCCGGTCGACACCTATATTTGAAATGCCTATCGGCACATATATTTTAAATGCCTATCGGCAACCATATCTGATATGCCTATCGGCACCTATATCTGAAATGCCTATCGGCACCTATTTTTGAAATGCCTATCGGAAACTACATCTGAAATGCCTATCAGCACCTATATTTGAAATGCCTATCGGCAACCATATCTGGAATGCCTATCAGCACCTATATTTGAAATGCCTATCGGCTTCTATATCTGAAATGCCTATCGGCACCTATTTTTAAAATGCCAATCAGCAACTATATCTGAAATGCCTATCGGCACCTATATCTGAAATGCCTATCGGCACCTATTTTTGAAATGCCTAGCAGAAACTACATCTGAAATGCCTATCAGCACCTATATATGAAATGCCTATCGGCAACCATATCTGAAATGCCTATCGACACCTATATTTGAAATACCTATCGGCTTCTATATCTGAAATGCCTATCGGTACCTATTTTTAAAATGCCAATCGGTAACTAAATCTGAAATGCCTATCGGCAACCATATCTGAAATGCCTATCGACACCTATATTTGAAATGCCTATCGGCTTCTATATCTGAAATGCCTATCGACACCAATTCTTGAAATGCCTATCGGAAACTACATCTGAAATGCCTATGAGCACCTATATTTGAAATGCCTATCGGCAACCATATCTGGAATGCTCATCGGCACCTATATTTGAAATGCCTATCGGCTTATATATCTGAAATGCCTATCGGCACCTATTTTTAAAATGCCAATCGGCAACTATATCTGAAATGCCTATCGGCACCTATATCTGAAATGCCTATCGGCACCTATATCTGAAATGCCTATCGGAAACTACATCTGAAATGCCTATCGGAAACTACATCTGAAATGCCTATCAGCACCTATTTTTAAAATGCCAATCGGTAACTAAATCTGAAATGCCTATCGGCAACCATATCTGAAATGCCTATCGACACCTATATTTGAAATACCTATCGGCTTCTATATCTGAAATGCCTATCGGCACCTGTTTTTAAAATGCCAATTGGCAACTATATCTAAAATTCCTATCGGCACCTATATCCGAAATGCCTATCGGCATCAATTTTTGAAATGCCTATCGGAAACTACATCTAAAATGCCTATTAGCACCTATATTTAAAATGCCTATCGGCAACTATATCTGCAATGCCTATCGGCACCTATATTTGAAATGCCTATCGGCTTCTATATCTGAAATGCCAATCGGCACCTATTTTTTAAAAGCCAATTGGCAACTATATCTGAAATGACTTTCGGCACCTATATCAATAAATGCCTATCGGCACCTATTTTTGAAATGCCTATCGAAAACTACATCTGAAATGCCTATCAGCACCTATATTTGAAATGCCTATCGGAAACTACATCTGAAATGCCTATCAGCACCTATATTTGAAATGCCTATCGGCAAACATATCTGGAATGCCTATCGGCACCTATATTTGAAATGCCTGTCGGCTTCTATATCTGAAATGCCTATCGGCACCTATCTTTAAAATGCCAATCGGCAACTATATCTGAAATGCCTATCGGCACCTATATCTGAAATGCCTATCGGCACCTATTTTTGAAATGCCTATCGGAAACTACATCTGAAATGCCTATCAGCACCTATATTTGAAATGCCTATCGGCAACCATATCTGAAATGCCTATCGACACCTATATTTGAAATACCTATCGGCTTCTATATCTGAAATGCCTATCGGTACCTATTTTTAAAATGCCAATCGGTAACTATATCTGAAATGCCTATCGGCACCTATATCTGAAATGCCTATCGGCACCATTTTTTGAAATGCCTATCGGAAACTACATCCGGAATGCCTATCAGCACCTATATTTGAAATGCCTATCGGCAACCATATCTGGAATGCCTATCGGCACCTATAATTGAAATGCCTATCGGCTTCTATATCTGAAATGCCTATCGGCACCTATTTTTAAAATGCCAATCGGCAACTATATCTGAAATGCCTATCGGCACCTATATCTGAAATGCCTATCGGCACCTATTTTTGAAATGCCTATCGGAAACTACATCTGAAATGCCTATCAGCACCTATATTTGAAATGCCTATCGGCAACCATATCTGGAATGCCTATCGGCGCCTATATTTGAAATGCCTATAGACTTCTATATCTGAAATACCTATCGGCGCCTATTTTTAAAATGCCAATCGGCAACTATATCTGAAGTGCCTATCGGCACCTATATCTGAAATGCCTATCGGCACCTATTTTTGAAATGCCTATCGAAAACTACATCTGAAATGCCTATCAGCACCTATATTTGAAATGCCTATCGGCAACCACATCAGAAATGCCTATCGGCACCTATATCTGAAACGCCTTTCGGCATTTATATCTGAAATGCCGGTCGACACCTATATTTGAAATGCCTATCGGCACATATGTTTTAAATGCCTATCGGCAACTATATCTAATATGCCTATCGTCACCTATATCTGAAATGCCTATCGGCACCTATTTTTGAAATGCCTATCGGAAACAACATCTAAAATGCCTATCGGCACCTATTTTTAAAATGCCAATCGGTAAGTATATCTGAAATGCCTATCGGCACCTATATCTGAAATGCCTATCGGAACCTATTTTTGAAATGCCTATCGGAAACTACATCTGAAATGACTATCAGCACCTATATTTGAAATGCCTATCGGCAACCATATCTGAAATGCTTATCCACACCTATATTTGAAATACCTATCGGCTTCTATATCCGAAATGCCTATCGGCACCTATTTTTAAAATGCCAATCGGCAACTATATCTGAAATGCCTATCGGCACCTATATTTGAAATGCCTATCGGTACCTATTTTTGAAATGCCTATCGGAAACTACATCTGAAATGATTATCAGCGCTTATATTTGATATGCCTATCGGCAACCATATCTGGAATGCCTATCGGCAACCATATCTGGAATGCCGATCGGCAACTATATTTGAAATGCCTATCGGCTTCTATATCTGAAATGCCTATCAGCACCTATTTTTAAAATACCAATCGGCAACTATATCTGAAATGCCTATCGGCACCTATATCTGAAATGCCTATCGGCATATATTTTTGAAATGCCTTTCGGAAACTACATCTGAAATGCTTATCTGCTCCTATATTTGAAATGCCTATCGGCAACCATATCTGAAATGCCTATCGACACCTATATTTGAAATACCTATCGGCTTCTATATCTGAAATGCCTATCGGCACCTGTTTTTAAAATGCCAATCGGCTACTATATCTGAAATGCCTATCGGCACCTATATCCGAAATGCCTATCGGCATCAATTTTTGAAATGCCTATCGGAAACTACATTTAAAATGCCTATCAGCACCTATATTTGAAATGCCTATCGGCAACCATATCTGGAATGCCTATCGGCACCTATATTTGAAATGCCTATCGGCTTCTATATCTGAAATGCCTATCGGCACCTATTTTTAAAATGCCAATCGCTAACTATATCTGAAATGCCTATCGGCACCTATATCTGAAATGCCTATCAGCACCTATTTTTGAAATGCCTATCGGAAACTACATCTGAAATGCCTGTCAGCACCTATATTTGAAATGCCTATCGGCAACCATATCTGGAATGCCTATCGGCGCCTATATTAGAAATGCCTATCGGCTTCTATATCTGAAATGCCTATCGGCACCTATATCTGAAATGCCTATCGGCAACCATATCTGGAATGCCTATCGGCGCCTATATTAGAAATGCCTATCGGCTTCTATATCTGAAATGCCTATCGGCACCTATATCTGAAATGCCTATCAGCACCTATTTTTGAAATGCCTATCGGAAACTACATCTGAAATGCCTATCAGCACCTATATTTGAAATGCCTATCGGCAACCATATCTGGAATGCCTATCGGCGCCTATATTAGAAATGCCTATCGGCTTCTATATCTGAAATGCCTATCGGCACCTATATCTGAAATGCCTATCAGCACCTATTTTTGAAATGCCTATCGGAAACTACATCTGAAATGCCTATCAGCACCTATATTTGAAATGCCTATCGGCAACCATATCTGGAATGCCTATCGGCGCCTATATTAGAAATGCCTATCGGCTTCTATATTTGAAATGCCTATCAGCAACCACATCAGAAATGCCTATCGGCACCTATATCTGAAATGCCTTTCGGCATTTATATCTGAAATGCCGGTCGACACCTATATTTGAAATGCCTATCGGCACATATATTTAAAATGCCTATCGGCAACTATATCTGATATGCCTATCGGCACCTATATCTGAAATGCCTATCGGCACCTATTTTTGAAATGCCTATTAGAAACCACATCTAAAATGCCTATCGGCACCTATTTTTATAATGCCAATCGGTAAGTATATCTGAAATGCCTATCGGAACCTATTTTTGAAATGCCTATCGGAAACTACATCTAAATGACTATCAGCACCTATATCTGAAATGCCTATCGGCACCTATTTTTGAAATGCCTATCGAAAACTACATCTAAAATGCCTATCGGCACCTATTTTTAAAATGCAAATCGGTAAGTATATCTGAAATGCCTATCGGCACCTATATCTGAAATGCCTATCGGCACCTATTTATGAAATGACTATCGGAAACTACATCTAAAATGCCTATCGGCACCTATTTTTAAAATGCCAATCGGTAAGTATATCTGAAATGCCTATCGGCACCTATATCTGAAATGCCTATCGGAACCTATTTTTGAAATGCCTATCGGAAACTACATCTGAAATGCCTATCAGCACCTTTATTTAATATGCTTATCGGCAACCATATCTGAAATAGCTATCGACACCTATATTTGAAATCCCTATCGGCTTCTATATCTGAAATGCCTATCGGCACCTATTTTTAAAATGCCAATCGGCAACTATACCTGAAATGCCAATCGGCACCTATATCTGAAATGCCTATCGGCACCTATTTTTGAAATGCCTATCGGAAACTACATCTGAAATGCCTATCAGCACTTATATTTGAAATGCCTATCGGCAACCATATCTGGAATGCCTATCGGCGCCTATATTTGAAATGCCTATCGGCTTCTATATCTAAAATGCCTATCGGCACCTATTTTTAAAATGCCAATCGGCAACTATATCTGAAGTGCCTATCGGCACCTATATCTCAAATGCCTATCGGCACCTATTTTTGAAATGCCTATCGAAAACTACATCTGAAATGCCTATCAGCATTTATATTTAAAATGCCTATCGGCAACCACAACAGAAATGCCTATCGGCACCTATATCTGAAATGCCCTACGGCATTTATATCTGAAATGCCGATCGACACCTATATTTGAAATGCCTATCGGCACCTATATTTTAAATGCCTATCGGCAACTATATCTGATATGCCTATCGGCACCTATATCTGAAATGCCTATCGGCACCTATTTTTGAAATGCCTATCGGAAACTACATCTAAAATGCCTATCGGCACCTATTTTTAAAATGCCAATCGGAAAGGATATCTGAAATTCCTATCGGCACCTATAATTGAAATGCCTATCGGAACCTATTTTTGAAATGCCTATCGGAAACTACATCTGAAATGACTATCAGCACCTATATTTGAAATGCCTATAGGCAACCATATCTGAAATGCCTATCCACACCTATATTTGAAATACCTATCGGCTTCTATATCTAAAATGCCTATCGGCACCTATTTTTAAAATGCCAATCGGTAAGTATATCTGAAATGCCTATCGGCACCTATATCTAAAATGCCTATCGGAACCTATTTTTGAAATGCCTATCGGAAACTACATCTGAAATGACTATCAGCACATATATTTGAAATGCCTATCGGCAACCATATCTGAATTGCCTATCCACACCTATATTTGAAATACCTATCGGCTTCTATATCTGAAATGCCAATCGGCAACCATATCTGTAATGCTGATCGGCACCTATATTTGAAATGCCTATCGGCTTATATATCTGAAATGCCTATCGGCACCTATTTTTAAAATGCCAATCGGCAACTATATCTGAAATGCCTATCGGCACCTTTATCTGAAATGCGTATCGGCACTTATTTTTGAAACGCCTATCGGAAACTACATCTAAAATGCCTATCAGCACCTATATTTGAAATGCCTATCGGTAACCATATCTGGAATGCCTATCGGCGCCTATATTTGAAATGCCTATCGGCTTCTATATCTGAAATACCTATCGGCGCCTATTTTTAAAATGCCAATCGGCAACTATATCTGAAGTGCCTATCGGCGCCTATATCTGAAATGCCTATCGGCACCTATTTTTGAAATGCCTATCGAAAACTACATCTGAAATGCCTATCAGCACCTATATCTGAAATGCCTATCGGCACCTATTTTTAAAATGCCAATCGGCAACTATATCTGAAATGCCTATCGGCACCTATATCTGAAATGCCATTCGGCATTTATATCTGAAATGCCGGTCGACACCTATATTTGAAATGCCTATCGGCACAGATATTTTAAATGCCTATCGGCAACTATATCTGATATGCCTATCGGCACCTATATCTGAAATGCCTATCGGCACCTATTTTTAAAATGCCTATCGGAAACTACATCTAAAATGCCTATCTACACCTATTTTTAAAATGCCAATCGGTAAGTATATCTGAAATGCCTATCGGGACCTATATCTGAAACGCCTATCGGAACCTATTTTTGAAATGCCTATCGGAAACTACATCTGAAATGACTATCAGCACCTATATTTGAAATGCCTATCGGCAACCATATCTGAAATGCCTATCCACACCTATATTTGAAATACCTATCGGCTTCTATATCTGAAATGCCTATCGGCACCTATTTTTAAAATGCCAATCGGCAACTATATCTGAAATGCCTATTGGCACCTATATCTGAAATGCCTATCGGTACCTATTTTTGAAATGCCTATCGGAAACTACATCTGAAATGATTATCAGCGCTTATATTTGATATGCCTATCGGCAACCATATCTGGAATGCCTATCGGCAACTATATTTGAAATGCCTATCGGCTTCTATATCTGAAATGCCTATCGGCACCTATTTTTAAAATACCAATCGGCAACTATATCTGAAATGCCTATCGGCACCTATATCTGAAATGCCTATCGGCATATATTTTTGAAATGCCTTTCGGAAACTACATCTGAAATGCCTATCTGCTCCTTTATTTAAATGCCTATCGGCAACCATATCTGAAATGCCTATCGACACCTATATTTGAAATACCTATCGGCTTCTATATCTGAAATGCCTATCGGCACCTGTTTTTAAAATGCCAATCGGCAACTATATCTGAAATGCCTATCGGCACCTTTATCCGAAATGCCTATCGGCATCAATTTTTGAAATGCCTATCGGAAACTACATCTGAAATGATTATCAGCGCTTATATTTGATATGCCTATCGGCAACTATATCTCTGGAATGCGTATCGGCAACTATATTTGAAATGCCTATCGGCTTCTATATCTGAAATGCCTATCGGCACCTATTTTTAAAATACCAATCGGCAACTATATCTGAAATGCCTATCGGCACCTATATCTGAAATGCCTATCGGCACCTATTTTTGAAATGCCTATCGGAAACTACATCTGAAATGCCTATCGGCACCTATATTTGAAATGCTTATCGGCAACCATATCTGAAATGCCTATCGACACCTATATTTGAAATCCCTATCGGCTTCTATATCTGAAATGCCTATCGGTACCTATTTTTAAAATGCCAATCGGCAACTATATCTGAAATGCCTATCGGCACCTATTTTAGAAATGCCTATCGGAAACTACATCTGAAATGCCTATCAGCACATATATTTGAAATGCCTATCGGCAACCATATCTGGAATGCCTATCGGCGCCTATATTTGAAATGCCTATCGGCTTCTATATCTGAAATGCCTATCGGCACCTATTTTTAAAATACCAATCGGCAACTATATCTGAAATGCCTATCGGCACCTATATCTGAAATGCCTATCGGCACCTATTTTTGAAATGCCTATCGGAAACTACATCTGAAATGCCTATCAGCACCTATATTTGAAATGCTTATCGGCAACCATATCTGAAATGCCTATCGACACCTATATTTGAAATCCCTATCGGCTTCTATATCTGAAATGCCTATCGGCACCTATATCTAAAATGCCTATCGGAACCTATTTTTGAAATGCCTATCGGAAACTACATCTGAAATGACTATCAGCACCTATATTTGAAATGCCTATCGGCAACCATATCTGAAATGCCTATCAACACCTATATTTGAAATACCTATCGGCTTCTATATCTAAAATGCCTATCGGCACCTATTTTTAAAATGCCAATCGGCAACTACATCTGAAATGCCTATCGGCTTATATATCTGAAATGCCTATCGGCACCTATTTTTAAAATGCCAATCGGCAACTATATCTGAAATGCCTATCGGCACCTATATCTGAAATGCCTATCGACACCTATTTTTAAAATGCCAATTGGCAACTATATCTGAAATGCCTTTTGGCACCTATATCTGAAATGCCTATCGGTACCTATTTTTGAAATGCCTATCGGTACCTATTTTTGAAATGCCTATCGGAAAATACATCTGAAATGATTATCAGCACTTATATTTGAAATGCCTATCGGCAACCATATCTGGAATGCCTATCGGCACCTATATTTGAAATGCCTATCGGCTTCTATATCTGAAATGCCTATCGGCACCTATTTTTAAAATACCAATCGGCAACTATATCTGAAATGCCTGTCGGCACCTATATCTGAAATGCCTATCGGCAACTATTTTTGAAATGCCTATCGGAAACTCCATCTGAAATGCCTATCAGCACCTATATTTGAAATGCCTATCGGCAACCATATCTGGATTGCCTATCGGCACCTATATTTGAAATCCCTATCGGCTTCTATATCTGAAATGCCTATCGGCACCTATTTTTAAAATGCCAATCGGCAACTATATCTGAAATGCCAATCGGCACCTATATCTGAAATGCCTATCGGCACCTATTTTTGAAATGCCTATCGGAAACTACATCTGAAATGCCTATCAACACCTATATTTGAAATGCCTATCGGCAACCATATCTGGAATGCCAATCGGCGCCTATATTTGAAATGCCTATCGGCTTCTATATCTAAAATGCCTACCGGCACCTATTTTTAAAATGCCAATCGGCAACTATATCTGAAGTGCCTATCGGCACCTATATCTCAAATGCCTATCGGCACCTATTTTTGAAATGCCTATCGAAAACTACATCTGAAATGCCTATCAGCAATTATATTTGAAATGTCAATCGGCAACCACATCAGAAATGCCTATCGGCACCTATATCTGAAATGCCCTACGGCATTTATATCTGAAATGCCGATCGACACCTATATTTGAAATGCCTATCGGCACCTATATTTTAAATGCCTATCGGCAACTATATCAGATATGCCTATCGGCACCTATATCTGAAATGCCTATCGGCACCTATTTTTGAAATACCTATCGGAAACTACATCTAAAATGCCTATCGGCACCTATTTTTAAAATGCCAATCGGAAAGTATATCTGAAATGCCTATCGGCACCTATAATTGAAATGCCTATCGGAACCTATTTTTGAAATGCCTATCGGAAACAACATCTGAAATGACTATCAGCACGTACATTTGAAATGCCTATCGGTAACCATATCTGAAATGCCTATCGGCACCTATATTTGAAATGCCTATCGGGTTCTATATCTGAAATGCCTATCGACACCTATTTTTAAAATGCCAATTGGCAACTATATCTGAAATGCCTATCGGCACCTATATCTGAAATGCCTATCGGTACCTATTTTTGAAATTCCTATTGGTAACTACATCTGAAATGATTATCAGCACTTATATTTGAAATGCCTATCGGCAACCATATCTGGAATGCCGATCGGCACCTTTATTTGAAATGCCTATCGGCTTCTATATCTGAAATGCCTATCGGCACCTATTTTTAAAATATCAATCGGCAACTATATCTGAAATGCCTATCGGCACCTATATCTGAAATGCCTATCGGCATATATTTTTGAAATGCCTTTCGGAAACTACATCTGAAATGCCTATCTGCTCCTATATTTGAAATGCCTATCGGCAACCATATCTGAAATGCCTATCGACACCTATATTTGAAATACCTATCGGCTTCTATATCTGAAATGCCTATCGGCACCTGTTTTTAAAATGCCAATCGGCAACTATATCTGAAATGCCTATCGGCACCTATATCCGAAATGCCTATCGGCATCAATTTTTGAAATGCCTATCGGAAACTACATCTAAAATGCCTATCAGCACCTATATTTGAAATGCCTATCGGCAACTATATCTGCAATGCCTATCGGCACCTATATTTGAAATGCCTATCGGCTTCTATATCTGAAATGCCTATCGGCACCTATTTTTTAAATGCCAATTGGCAACTATATCTGAAATGACTATCGGCACCTATATCTGAAATGCCTATCGGCACCTATTTTTGCAATGCCTATCGAAAACTACATCTGAAATGCCTATCAGCACCTATATTTGAAATGCCTATCGGAAACTACATCTGAAATGCCTATCAGCACCTATATTTGAAATGCCTATCGGCTACCATATCTGGAATGCCTATCGGCACCTATATTTGAAATGCCTATCGGCTTCCATATCTGAAATGCCTATCGGCACCTATTTTTAAAATGCCAATCGGCAACTATATCTGAAACGCCTATCGGCACCTATATCTGAAATGCCTATCGGCACCTATTTTTGAAATGCCTATCGGAAACTACATCTGAAATGCCTATCAGCACCTATATTTGAAATGCCTATCGGCAACCATATCTGGAATGCCTATCGGCACCTATATTTGAAATGCCTATCGGCTTCTATATCTGAAATGCCTATCGGCACCTATTTTTAAAATGCCAATCGGCAACTATATCTGAAACGCCTATCGGCACCTATATCTGAAATGCCTATCGGCACCTATTTTTGAAATGCCTATCGGAAACTACATCTGAAATGCCTATCAGCACCTATATTTGAAATGCCTATCGGCTTCCATATCTGAAATGCCTATCGGCACCTATTTTTAAAATGCCAATCGGCAACTATATCTGAAACGCCTATCGGCACCTATATCTGAAATGCCTATCGGCACCTATTTTTGAAATGCCTATCGGAAACTACATCTGAAATGCCTATCAGCACCTATATTTGAAATGCCTATCGGCAACCATATCTGGAATGCCTATCGGCACCTATATTTGAAATGCCTATCGGCTTCTATATCTGAAATGCCTATCGGCACCTATTTTTAAAATGCCAATCGGCAACGATATCTGAAACGCCTATCGGCACCTATATCTGAAATGCCTATCGGCACCTATTTTTGATATGCCTATCGGAAACTACATCTGAAATGCCTATCAGCACCTATATTTGAAATGCCTATCGGCAACCATATCTGGAATGCTTATCGGCGCCTATATTTGAAATGCCTATCGGCACATATATTTTAAATGCCTATCGGCAACTATATCTGATATGCCTGTCGGCACCTATATCTGAAATGCCTATCGGCACCTATGTTTGAAATGCCTATCGGAAACTACATCTAAAATCCCTATCGGAATCTATTTTTGAAATGCCTATCGGAAACTACATCTGAAATGACTATCAGCAACTATATTTGAAATGCCTATCGGCAGCCATATCTGATATGCCTATCCACACCTATATTTGAAATACCTATCGGCTTCTATATCTGAAATGCCTATCGGCACCTATATCTGAAATGCCTATCGGTACCTATTTTTGAAATGCCTATCGGAAACTACATCTGAAATGCCTATCAGCACCTATATTTGAAATGCCTATCGGCAACCACATCAGAAATGCCTATCGGCACCTATATCTGAAATGCCTATCGGCACCGATTTTTGAAATGCCTATCGAAAACTACATCTGAAATGCCTATCAGCACCTATATTTGAAATGCCTATCGGCAACCACATCAGAAATGCCTATCGGCACCTATATCTGAAATGCCTTTTGGCATTTATATCTGAAATGCCGATCGACACTTATATTTAAAATGTCTATCGGCACTTTTATTTTAAATCCCTATCGGCAACTATATCTGATAAGCCTATCGGCACCTATATCTGAAATGCCTATCGGCACCTATTTTTGAAATGCCAATCTTTAAGTATATCTGAAATGCCCATCGGCACCTATATCTAAAATGCCTATCGGAACCTATTTTTGAAATGCCTATCGGAAACTACATCTGAAATGACTATCAGCACCTATATTTGAAATGCCTATCGGCAACCATAACTGAAATGCCTATCCACACCTATATTTGAAATACCTATCGGCTTCTATATCTAAAATGCCTCTCTGCACCTATTTTTAAAATGCCAATCGGCAACTACATCTGAAATGCCTATCGGCACCTATTTTTAAAATGCCAATCGGCAACTATATCTGAAATGCCAATCGGCACCTATATCTGAAATGCCTATCGACACCTATTTTTAAAATGCTAATTGGCAACTATATCTGAAATGCCTATCGGCACCTATATCTGAAATGCCTATCGACACCTATTTTTAAAATGCCAATTGGCAACTATATCTGAAATGCCTATCGGCACCTATATCTGAAATGCCTATCGACACCTATTTTTAAAATGCCAATTGGCAACTATATCTGAAATGCCTATCGGCACCTATATCTGAAATGCCTATCGGCACCTATTTTTAAAATGCCAATCGGCAACTATATCTGAAATGCCAATCGGCACCTATATCTGAAATGCCTATCGACACCTATTTTTAAAATGCCAATTGGCAACTATATCTGAAATGCCTATCGGCACCTATATCTGAAATGCCTATCGACACCTATTTTTAAAATGCCAATTGGCAACTATATCTGAAATGCCTATCGGCTTCTATATCTGTAATGCCTATCGGCACCTATATCTGAAATGCCTATCGGCACCTATTTTTGAAATGCCTATCGGAAACTCCATCTGAAATGCCTATCAGCACCTATATTTGAAATGCCTATCGGCAACCATATCTGGAATGCCTATCGACACCTATTTTTAAAATGCCAATTGGCAACTATATCTGAAATGCCTATCGGCACCTATATCTGAAATGCCTATCGACACCTATTTTTAAAATGCCAATTGGCAACTATATCTGAAATGCCTATCGGCTTCTATATCTGTAATGCCTATCGGCACCTATATCTGAAATGCGTATCGGCACCTATTTTTGAAATGCCTATCGGAAACTACATCTGAAATGCCTATCAGCACCTATATTTGAAATGCCTATCGGCAAACATATCTGGAATGCCTATCGGCACCTATATTTAAAATGCCTATCGGCTTCTATATCTAAAATGCCTATAGGCACCTATTTTAAAAATTGCTATCGGCAACTATATCTGAAATGCCTATCGGCACCTATATCTGAAATGCCTATCGGCACCTATTTTTTAAATGCCTATCGGAAACTCCATCTGAAATGCCTATCAGCACCTATATTTGAAATGCCTATCGGCAACCATATCTGGAATGCCTATCGGCACCTATATTTGAAATGCCTATCGGAAACTACATCTGAAATGCCTATCGGCAACCATATCTGAAATGCCTATCGGCGCCTATATTTGAAATGCCTATCGGCTTCTATATCTATAATGCCTATCGGCACCTATTTTTAAAATGCCAATCGGCAACTATATCTGAAGTGCCTATCGGCACCTATATCTCAAATGCCTATCGGCACCTATTTTTGAAATGCCTATCGGAAACTACATCTGAAATGCCTATCAGCACCTATATTTGAAATGCCTATCGGCAACCATATCTGAAATACCTATCGACACCTATATTTGAAATACCTATCGGCTTATATATCTGAAATGCCTATCGGCACCTATTTTTAAAATGCCAATCAGTAACTATATCTGAAATGCCTATCGGCACCTATATCTGAAATGCCTATCGGCACCAATTTTTTAAATGCCTATCGGAAACTACATCTGTAATGCCTATCAGCACCTATATTTGAAATGCCTATCGGCAACCATATCTGGAATGCCTATCGGCACCTGTATTTGAAATGCCTATCGGCTTCTATTTCTGAAATGCCTATCGGCACCTATTTTTAAAATGCCAATCGGCAACTATATCTGAAATGCCTATGGGCACCTATATCTGAAATGGCTATCGGCACCTATTTTTGAAATGCCTATCGGAAACTACATCTGAAATGCCTATCACACCTATATTTGAAATGATTATCGGCAACCATATCTGAAATGCCTATCGACACCTATATTTGAAATACCTATCGGCTTCTATATCTGAAATGCCTATCGGCACCTATTTTTAAAATGCCAATCGGCAACTATATCTGAAATGCCTATCGGCACCTATATCTGAAATGCCTATCGGCACCAATTTTTGAAATGCCTATCGAAAACGACATCTGAAATGCCTATCAGCACCTATATTTGAAATGCCTATCGGCAACAATATCTGGAATGCCTATCGGCACCTATATTTGAAATGCCTATCGGCTTCTATATCTGAAATGCCTATCGGCACCTATATCTGAAATGCCTATCGGCACCTATTTTTGAAATGCCTATCGGAAACTACATCTGAAATGCCTATCAGCACCTATATTTGAAATGCCTATCGGCAAACATATCTGGAATGCCTATCGGCACCTATATTTAAAATGCCTATCGGCTTCTATATCTGAAATGCCTATAGGCACCTATTTTAAAAATTGCTATCGGCAACTATATCTGAAATGCCTATCGGCACCTATATCTGAAATGCCTATCGGCACCTATTTTTGAAATGCCTATCGGAAACTACATCTGAAATGCCTATAAGCACCTCCATTTGAAATGCCTATCGGCAACCATATCTAGAATGCCTATGGGCACCTATATTTGAAATGCCTATCGGCTTCTATATCTGAAATGCCTATCGGCACCTATATCTGAAATGCCTATCGGCACCAATTTTTGAAATGCCTATCGGAAACTACATCTGAAATGCCTATCAGCACCTATATTTGAAATGCCTATCGGCAAGATTATCTGGAATGCCTATCGGCACCTATATTTGAAATGCCTATCGGCTTCTATATCTGAAATGCCTATCGGCACTTATTTTTAAAATGCCAATCGGCTACTATATCTGAAATGCCTATCGGCACCTATATCTGAAATGCCTATCGGCACCTATTTTTGAAATGCCTATCGGAAACTACATCTGAAATGCCTGTCAGCACCTATATTTGATATGCCTATCGGCAACAATATCTGGAATGCCTATCGGCACCTATATTTGAAATGCCTATCGGCTTCTATATCTGAAATGCCTATCGGCACCTATTTTTAAAATGCCAATCGGCAACTATATCTGAAATGCCTATCAGCACCTATATTTGAAATGCCTATCGGCAACCATATCTAAATTGCCTATCGACACCTATATTTGAAATACCTATCGACTTCTATATCTGAAATGCCTATCGGCACCTATTTTTAAAATGCCAATGGGCAACTATATCTGAAATGCCTATCGGCACCTATATCTAAAATGCCAATCGGCACTAATTTTTGAAATGCCTATCGGAAACTACATCTGAAATGCCTATCAGCACCAATATTTGAAATGCCTATCGGCAACCATATCTGAAATGCCTATCGACACCTATATTTGAAATACCTATCGGCTTCTATATCTGAAATGCCTAACGGCACCTCTTTTTAAAATGCCAATCGGCAACTATATCTGAAATGCCTATCGGCACCTATATCTGAAATGCCTATCGGCACCAATTTTTGAAATGCCTATCGGAAACTACATCTGAAATGCCTATCAGCACCTATATTTGAAATGCCTATCGGCAACCATATCTGGAATGCCTATCGGCACCTATATTTGAAATGCCTAACGGCTTCTTTATCTGAAATGCCTATCGACACCTATTTTTAAAATGCCAATTGGCTACTATATCTGAAATGCCTATCGGCACCTATATCTGAAATGCCTATCGGTACCTATTTTTGAAATGCCTATCGGAAACTACATCTGAAATGCCTATCAGCACTTATATTTGAAATGCCTATCGGCAACCATATCTGGAATGCCTATCGGCACCTATATTTGAAATGCCTATCGGCTTCTATATCTGAAATGCCTATCGGCACCTATTTTTAAAATGCCAATCGGCAACTATATCTGAAATGCCTATCGGCACCTATATCTGAAATGCCTATCGGCACCTATTTTTGAAATGTCTTTCGCAAACTACATCTGAAATGCCTATCTGCTCCTTTATTTGAAATGCCTATCGGCAACCATATCTGAAAAGCCTATCGAAACCTATATTTAAAATACCTATCGGCTTCTATATCTGAAATGCCTATCGGCACCTGTTTTTAAAATGCCAATCGGCAACTATATCTGAAATGCCTATCGGCACCTATATCTGAAATGCCTATCGGCATCAATATTTGAAATGCCTATCGGAAACTACATCTAAAAGGCCTATCAGCACCTATATTTGAAATGCCTATCGGCAACCATATCTGGAATGCCTATCGGCACCTATATTTGAAATGCCTATCGGCTTCTATATCTAAAATGCCTATCGGCACCTATTTTTAAAATGCCAATCGGCAACTATATCTGAAATGCCTATCGGCACCTATATCTGAAAAGCCTATCGGCACCTATTTTTGAAATGTCTTTCAGAAACTACATCTGAAATGCCTATCTGCTCCTATATTTGAAATGCCTATCGGCAACCATATCTGAAATGCCTATCGACCCCTATATTTGAAATACCTATCGGCTTCTATATCTGAAATGCCCATCGGCACCTGTTTTTAAAATGCCAATCGGCAACTATATCTGAACTGCCTATCGGCACCTATATTTGAAATGCCTATCGGCTTCTATATCTGAAATGCCTGTCGGCACCTATTTTTAAAATGCCAATCGGCAACTATATCTGAAATGCCTATCGGCACCTATATCTGAAATGCCTATCGGCTTCTATATCTGAAATGCCTATCGGCACCTATTTTTAAAATGCTAATCGGTAAATTTATCTGAAATGCCTATCGGCACCTATATCTGAAATGCCTATCGGCACCAATTTTTGAAATGCCTATCGGAAAATACATCTGGAATGCCTATCAGCACCTATATTTAAAATGCCTATCGGCAACCATATCTGGAATGCCTATCGGCACCTATATTTGAAATGCCTATCGGCTTCTATATCTAAAATGCCTATCGACACCTATTTTTAAAATGCCAATCGGCAACTATATCTGAAATACCTATCGGCACCTATATCTGAAATGCCTATCGGCACCTATTTTTGAAATGCCTATCGGAAACTACATCTGAAATGCCTATCAGCACCTATATTTGAAATGCCTATCGGCAAACATATCTGAAAAGCCTATCGACACCTATATTTGAAATACCTATCGGCATATATATCTGAAATGCCTATTAACACCGATTTTTAAAATGCCAAACGGCAACTATATCTGAATTGCCTATCGGCACCTATATCTGAAATGCCTATCGGCACCAATTTTTGAAATGCTTATCGGAAACTACATCTGAAATACCTATCAGCACCTATATTTGAAATGCCTATCGGCAACCATATCTGGAATGCTTATCGGCACCTATATTTGAAATGCTTATCGGCTTCTATATCTGAAATGCCTATCGGCACCTATTTTTAAAATGCCAATCGGCAACTATATCTGAAATGCCTATCGGCACCTCTAACTGAAATGCCTATCGGCACCTATTTTTGAAATGCCTATCGGAAACTACATCTGAAATGCCTATCAGCACCTATATTTGAAATGCCTCTCAGCACCTATATTTGAAATGCCTCTCAGCAACTATATCTGGAATGCCTAACGGCACCTATATTTAAAATGCCTATCGGCTTCTATATCTGAAATGCCTATCGGCACCTATTTTTAAAATGGCTATCGGCAACTATATCTAAAATGCCTATCGGCACCTATATCTGAAATGCCTATCGGCACATATTTTTGAAATGCCTATCGGAAACTACATCTGAAATGCCTATAAGCACCTATATTTGAAATGCCTATCGGCAACCATATCTGGAATGCCTATCGGCACCTATATTTGAAATGCCTATCGGCTTCTATATCTGAAATGCCTATCGGCACCTATTTTTCAAATGCCTATCGGAAACTACATCTAAAATGCCTATCAGCACCTATATTTGAAATGCCTTTAGGCAACCATATCTGGAATGCCTATCGGCACCTATATTTGATATGCTTATCGGCTTCTATATCTAAAATGGCTATCGGCACCTATTTTTAAAATGGCTATCGGCAACTATATCTGAAATGCCTATCGGCACCCATATCTGAAATGTCTATCGGCACCTATTTTTGAAATGCCTATCGGAAACTACATCTGAAATGCCTATCGGCACCTATATTTGAAATGCCTATCGGCAACCATATCTGGAATGCCTATCGGCACCTATATTTGAAATGCCTACCGGCTTCTATA
Organism: Venustoraphidia nigricollis; assembly: GCA_034508555.1. Lineage (NCBI taxonomy): Eukaryota > Metazoa > Arthropoda > Insecta > Raphidioptera > Raphidiidae > Venustoraphidia > Venustoraphidia nigricollis. The sequence goes on along the minus strand of JAVRKA010000211.1, from coordinate 245,863 downwards.
TCTGAAATGCCTATCGGCACCTATTTTTAAAATGCCAAACGGCAACTATATCTGAAAGACTATCGGCACCTATATCTGTCATGCCTATCGGCACCTATTTTTGAAATGCCTATCGGAGACTACAACTGAAATGCCTATCAGCACCTATTTTTAAAATGCCAATCGGCAACTATATCTGAAGTGCCTATCATCACCTATATCTGAAATGCCTATCTGCACCTATTTTTGAAATGCCTATCGAAAACTACATCTGAAATGCCTATAAGCACCTATATTTGAAATGCCTATCGGCAACCACATCAGAAATGCCTATCGGCACCTATATCTGAAATGCCTTTTGGCATTTATATCTGAAATGCCTATCGACACCTATATTTGAAATGCCTATCGGCACCTATATTTTAAATGCCTATCGGCTACTATATCTGATATGCCTATCGGCACCTATATCTGAAATGCCTATCGGCACCTATTTTTGAAATGCCTATCGGAAACTACATCTAAAATGCCTATCGGCACCTATTTATAAATGCCAATAGGCAACTATATCTAAATGCCTATCGGCACCTATATCTAAATGCCTATCGGCACCTATTTTTGAAATGCCTATCGGAAACTACATCTGAAATGCCTATCAGCACCTATATTTGAAATGCCTATCGGCAACCATATCTGGAATGCCTATCGGCACCTATATTTGAAATGCCTATCGGAAACTACATCTGAAATGCCTATCAGCACTTATATTTGAAATGCCTATCGGCAACCATATCTGGAATGCCTATCGGCACATATATTTGAAATGCCTATCGGCTTCTATATCTGAAATGCCTATCGGCACCTATTTTTAAAATGCCAATCGGCAACTATATCTTAAATGCCTATCGGCACCTATATCTGAAATGCCTATCGGCACCTGTTTTTAAAATGCCAATCGGCAACTATATCTGAAATGCCTATCGGCACCTATATCTGAAATGCCTATCGGCACCTATTTTCGAAATGCCTATCGGAAACTACATCTGAAATGCCCATCAGCACTTATATTTGAAATGCCTATCGGCAACCATATCTAGAATGCCTATCGGCACCTATATTTGAAATGCCTATCGGCTTCTATATCTGAAATGCCTATCGGCACCTATTTATAAAATGCCAATCGGCAACTATATCTTAAATGCCTATCGGCACCTATATCTGAAATGCCTATCGGCACCTATTTTTGAAATGTCTTTCGGAAACTACATCTGAAATGCCTATCTGCTCCTATATTTTAAATGCCTATCGGCAACCATATCTGAAATGCCTATCGACACCTATATTTGAAATACCTATCGGCTTCTATATCTGAAATGCCTATCGGCACCTGTTTTTAAAATGCCAATCGGCAACTATATCTGAAATGCCTATCGGCACCTATATCTGAAATGCCTATCGGCACCTATTTTTGTAATGCCTATCGGAAACTACATCTGAAATGCCTATCAGCACCTATATTTGAAATGCCTATCGGCAACCATACCTGAAATGCCTATCGACACCTATATTTGAAATAACTATCGGCTTCTATATCTGAAATGCCTATCCTGCACCTATATTTAAAATGCCAATCGGCAACTATATCTGATATGCCTATCGGCACCTATATCTGAAATGCCAATCGGCACCAATTTTTGAAATGCCTATCGGAAACTACATCTGAAATGTCTATCTGCTCCTATATTTGAAATGCCTATCGGCAACCATATCTGAAATGCCTATCGACACCTATATTTGAAATACCTATCGGCTTCTATACCTGAAATGCCTATCGGCACCTATATCTGAAATGCCTATCGGCTACAATTTTTGAAATGCCTATCGGAAACTACATCTAAAATGCCTAACAGCACCTATATTTGAAATGCCTATCGGCAACCATATCTGGAATGCCTATCGGCACCTATATTTGAAATGCCTATCGGCTTTTATATCTGAAATGCCTATCGGCACCTATTTTTAAAATGCTAATTGGCAACTATATCTTAAATGCCTATCGGCACTTATATCTAAAATGCCTATCGGCACCTATTTTTGAAATGTCTATCGGAAACTACATCTGAAATGCCTATCAGCACCTATATTTGAAATGCCTATCGGCAACCATATCTGAAATGCCTATCGACACCTATATTTGAAATACCTATCGGCATTCATATCTGAAATGCTTATCAACACCTATTTTTAAAATGCCAATCGGCAACTATATCTCAAATGCCTATAGGCACCTATAACTGAAATGCCTATCGGCACCTATTTTTAAAATGCCTATCGGAAAATACATATGAAATGCCTATCAGCACTTATATTTGAAATGCCTATCGGCAACCATATCTGGAATGCCTATCGGCACCTATATTTGAAATGCCTATCGGCTTCTATATCTGAAATGCCTATCGGCACCTATTTATAAAATGCCAATCGGCAACTATATCTTAAATGCCTATCGGCACCTATATCTGAAATGCCTATCGGCACCTATTTTTGAAATGTCTTTCGGAAACTACATTTGGAATGCCTATCTGCTCCTATATTTTAAATGCCTATCGGCAACCATATCTGAAATGCCTATCGACACCTATATTTGAAATACCTATCGGCTTCTATATCTGAAATGCCTATCGGCACCTGTTTTTAAAATGCCAATCGGCATCTATATCTGAAATGCCTACCGGCACCTATATCTGAAATGCCTATCGGCACCTATTTTTGAAATGCCTATCGGAAACTACATCTGAAATGCCTATCAGCACCTATATTTGAAATGCCTATCGGCAACCATATCTGAAATGCCTATCGACACCTATATTTAAAATACCTATCGGCTTCTATATCTGAAAAGCCTATCGGCCCCTATATTTAAAATGCCAATCGGCAACTATATCTGATATGCCTATCGGCGCCTATATCTGAAATGCCAATCGGCACCAATTTTTGAAATGCCTATCGGAAACTACATCTGAAATGCCTATCTGCTCCTATATTTGAAATGCCTATCGGCAACCATATCTGAAATGCCTATCGACACCTATATTTGAAATACCTATCGGCTTCTATACCTGAAATGCCTATCGGCACCTATATCTGAAATGCCTATCGGCTACAATTTTTGAAATGCCTATCGGAAACTACATCTAAAATGCCTAACAGCACCTATATTTGAAATGCCTATCGGCAACCATATCTGGAATGCCTATCGGCACTTATATTTGAAATGCCTATCGGCTTCTATATCTGAAATGCCTATCGGCACCTATTTTTAAAATGCCAATTGGCAACTATATCTTAAATGCCTATCGGCACTTATATCTGAAATGCCTATCGGCACCTATTTTTGAAATGTCTATCGGAAACTACATCTGAAATGCCTATCAGCACCTATATTTGAAATGCCTATCGGCAACCATATCTGAAATGCCTATCGACACCTATATTTGAAATACCTATCGGCATTCATATCTGAAATGCTTATCAACACCTATTTTTAAAATGCCAATCGGCAACTATATCTGAAATGCCTATAGGCACCTATATCTGAAATGCCTATCGGCACCTATTTTTAAAATGCCTATCGGAAACTACATCTGAAATGCATATCAGCACCTATATTTGAAATGCCTATCGTCAACCATATCTGAAATGCCTATCGACACCTATATTTGAAATACCTATCGGCTTCTATATCTGAAATGCCTATCAACACCTATTTTTAAAATGCCAATCGGCAACTATATCTGAAATGCCTATAGGCACCTATATCTGAAATGCCTACCGGCACCTATTTTTGAAATGCCTATCGGAAACTACATCTGAAATGCCTATCAGCACTTATATTTGAAATGCCTATCGTCAACCATATCTGAAATGCCTATCGACACCTATATTTGAAATACCTATCGGCTTCTATATCTGAAATGCCTATCGGCACCTATTTTTAAAATGCCAATCGGTAACTATATCTGAAATGCCTATCGGCACCTATATCTGAAATGCCTATCGGCACCAATTTTTGAAATGCCTATCGGAAAATACATCTGGAATGCCTATCAGCATCTATATTTGAAATGCCTTTCGGCAACCATATCTGGAATGTCTATCGGCACCTATATTTGAAATGTCTATCGGCTTCTATATCTGAAATGCCTATCGACACCTATTTTTAAAATGCCAAACGGCAACTATATCTGAAATGCCTATCGGCACCTATATCTGAAATGCCTATCGACACCTATATCTGAAATGCCTATCGGCACCTATTTTTGAAATGCTTATCGGAAACTACATCTGAAATGCCTATCAGCACCTATATTTGAAATGCCTATCGGCAACCATATCTGAATTGCCTATCGACACCTATATTTGAAATACCTATCGGCTTCTATATCTGAAATGCCTATCAACACCTATTTTTAAAATGCCAATCGGCAACTATATCTGAAATGCCTATCGGCACCTATATCTGAAATGCCTATCGGCACCGATATCTAAAATGCCTATCGGCACCAATTTTTGAAATGCCTATCGTAAACTACATCTGAAATGCCTATCAGCACCTATATTTGAAATGCCTATCGGCAACCATATCTGGAATGCTTATCGGCACCTATATTTGAAATGCCTATCGGCCTCTATAACTGAAATGCCTGTCGGCACTTATTTTTAATATGCCAATCGGCAACTATATCTGAAATGCCTATCGGCACCTATATCTGAAATGCCTATCGACACCTATATCTGAAATGCCTATCGGCACCTATTTTTGAAATGCCTATTGGAAACTACATCTGAAATGCCTATCAGCACCTATATTTGAAATGCCTATCGGCAACGATATCTGAAATGTCTATCGACACCTGTATTTGAAATACCTATCGGCTTCTATATCTGAAATGCCTATCAACACCTATTTTTAAAATGCCAATCGGCAACTATATCTGAATTGCCTATCGGCACCTATATCTGAAATGCCTATCGGCACCAATTTTTGAAATGCCTATCGGAAACTACATCTGAAATACCTATCAGCACCTATATTTGAAATGCCTTTCGGCAACCATATCTGGAATGCTTATCGGCACCTATATTTGAAATGCCTATCGGCTTCTATATCTGAAATGCCTATCGGCACCTATTTTTAAAATGCCAATCGGCAACTATATCTGAAATGCCTATCGGCACCTCTAACTGAAATGCCTATCGGCACCTATTTTTGAAATGCCTATCGGAAACTACATCTGAAATGCCTATCAGCACCTATATTTGAAATGCCTCTCAGCAACTATATCTGGAATGCCTAACGGCACCTATATTTAAAATGCCTATCGGCTTCTATATCTGAAATGCCTATCGGCACCTATTTTTAAAATGGCTATCGGCAACTATATCTAAAATGCCTATCGGCACCTATATCTGAAATGCCTATCGGCACCTATTTTTGAAATGCCTATCGGAAACTACATCTGAAATGCCTATAAGCACCTACATTTGAAATGCCTATCGGCAACCATATCTGGAATGCCTATCGGCACCTATATTTGAAATGCCTATCGGCTTCTATATCTGAAATGCCTATCGGCACCTATTTTTCAAATGCCTATCGGAAACTACATCTAAAATGCCTATCAGCACCTATATTTGAAATGCCTATCGGCAACCATATCTGGAATGCCTATCGGCACCTATATTTGATATGCTTATCGGCTTCTATATCTAAAATGGCTATCGGCACCTATTTTTAAAATGGCTATCGGCAACTATATCTGAAATGCCTATCGGCACCCATATCTGAAATGCCTATCGGCACCTATTTTTGAAATGCCTATCGGAAACTACATCTGAAATGCCTATCGGCACCTATATTTGAAATGCCTATCGGCAACCATATCTGGAATGCCTATCGGCACCTATATTTGAAATGCCTACCGGCTTCTATATCTGAAATGCCTATCGGCACCTATTTTTAAAATGCCAAACGGCAACTATATCTGAAAGACTATCGGCACCTATATCTGTCATGCCTATCGGCACCTATTTTTGAAATGCCTATCGGAGACTACAACTGAAATGCCTATCAGCACCTATTTTTAAAATGCCAATCGGCAACTATATCTGAAGTGCCTATCATCACCTATATCTGAAATGCCTATCTGCACCTATTTTTGAAATGCCTATCGAAAACTACATCTGAAATGCCTATTAGCACCTATATTTGAAATGCCTATCGGCAACCACATCAGAAATGCCCATCGGCACCTATATCTGAAATGCCTTTTGGCATTTATATCTGAAATGCCTATCGACACCTATATTTGAAATGCCTATCGGCACCTATATTTTAAATGCCTATCGGCTACTATATCTGATATGCCTATCGGCACCTATATCTGAAATGCCTATCGGCACCTATTTTTGAAATGCCTATCGGAAACTACATCTAAAATGCCTATCGGCACCTATTTTTAAATGCCAATAGGCAACTATATCTAAATGCCTATCGGCACCTATATCTAAATGCCTATCGGCACCTATTTTTGAAATGCCTATCGGAAACTACATCTGAAATGCCTATCAGCACCTATATTTGAAATGCCTATCGGCAACCATATCTGGAATGCCTATCGGCACCTATATTTGAAATGCCTATCGGAAACTACATCTGAAATGCCTATCAGCACTTATATTTGAAATGCCTATCGGCAACCATATCTGGAATGCCTATCGGCACATATATTTGAAATGCCTATCGGCTTCTATATCTGAAATGCCTATCGGCACCTATTTTTAAAATGCCAATCGGCAACTATATCTTAAATGCCTATCGGCACCTATATCTGAAATGCCTATCGGCACCTGTTTTTAAAATGCCAATCGGCAACTATATCTGAAATGCCTATCGGCACCTATATCTGAAATGCCTATCGGCACCTATTTTTGTAATGCCTATCGGAAACTACATCTGAAATGCCTATCAGCACCTATATTTGAAATGCCTATCGGCAACCATACCTGAAATGCCTATCGACACCTATGTTTGAAATAACTACCGGCTTCTATATCTGAAATGCCTATCGACACCTATATTTGAAATGCCTATCGGCTTCTATATCTGAAATGCCTATCGGCACCTATTTATAAAATGCCAATCGGCAACTATATCTTAAATGCCTATCGGCACCTATATCTGAAATGCCTATCGGCACCTATTTTTGAAATGTCTTTCGGAAACTACATCTGAAATGCCTATCTGCTCCTATATTTTAAATGCCTATCGGCAACCATATCTGAAATGCCTATCGACACCTATATTTGAAATACCTATCGGCTTCTATATCTGAAATGCCTATCGGCACCTGTTTTTAAAATGCCAATCGGCAACTATATCTGAAATGCCTATCGGCACCTATATCTGAAATGCCTATCGGCACCTATTTTTGTAATGCCTATCGGAAACTACATCTGAAATGCCTATCAGCACCTATATTTGAAATGCCTATCGGCAACCATACCTGAAATGCCTATCGACACCTATGTTTGAAATAACTACCGGCTTCTATATCTGAAATGCCTATCGGCACCTATATTTAAAATGCCAATCGGCAACTATATCTGATATGCCTATCGGCACCTATATCTGAAATGCCAATCGGCACCAATTTTTGAAATGCCTATCGGAAACTACATCTGAAATGTCTATCTGCTCCTATATTTGAAATGCCTATCGGCAACCATATCTGAAACGCCTATCGACACCTATATTTGAAATACCTATCGGCTTCTATACCTGAAATGCCTATCGGCACCTATATCTGAAATGCCTATCGGCTACAATTTTTGAAATGCCTATCGGAAACTACATCTAAAATGCCTAACAGCACCTATATTTAAAATGCCTATCGGCAACCATATCTGGAATGCCTATCGGCACCTATATTTGAATTGCCTATCGGCTTCTATATCTGAAATGCCTATCGGCACCTATTTTTAAAATGCTAATTGGCAACTATATCTTAAATGCCTATCGGCACTTACATCTGAAATGCCTATCGGCACCTATTTTTGAAATGTCTATCGGAAACTACATCTGAAATGCCTATCAGCACCTATATTTGAAATGCCTATCGGCACCTATATCTGAAATGCCTATCGGCACCTATTTTCGAAATGCCTATCGGAAACTACATCTGAAATGCCTATCAGCACTTATATTTGAAATGCCTATCGGCAACCATATCTGGACTGCCTATCGGCACCTATATTTGAAATGCCTATCGGCTTCTATATCTGAAATGCCTATCGGCACCTATTTATAAAATGCCAATCGGCAACTATATCTTAAATGCCTATCGGCACCTATATCTGAAATGCCTATCGGCACCTATTTTTGAAATGTCTTTCGGAAACTACATCTGAAATGCCTATCTGCTCCTATATTTTAAATGCCTATCGGCAACCATATCTGAAATGCCTATCGACACCTATATTTGAAATACCTATCGGCTTCTATATCTGAAGTGCCTATCGGCACCTGTTTTTAAAATGCCAATCGTCAACTATATCTGAAATGCCTATCGGCACCTATATCTGAAATGCCTATCGGCGCCTATTTTAGAAATACCTATCGGAAACTACATCTGAAATGCCTATCAGCACCTATTTTTGTAATGCCTATCAGCAACCATATCTGAAATGCCTATCGACACCTATATTTGAAATACCTATTGGCTTCTATATCTGAAATGCCTATCGGCACCTATTTTTAAAATGCCAATCGGCAACTATATCTGAAATGCCTATCGGCACCTATTTCTGAAATGCCTATCGGCACCTATTTTCGAAATGCCTATCGGAAACTACATCTGAAATGCCCATCAGCACTTATATTTGAAATGCCTATCGGCAACCATATCTGGACTGCCTATCGGCACCTATATTTGAAATGCCTATCGGCTTCTATATCTGAAATGCCTATCGGCACCTATTTATAAAATGCCAATCGGCAACTATATCTTAAATGCCTATCGGCACCTATATCTGAAATGCCTATCGGCACCTATTTTTGAAATGTCTTTCGGAAACTACATCTGAAATGCCTATCTGCTCCTATATTTTAAATGCCTATCGGCAACCATATCTGAAATGCCTATCGACACCTATATTTGAAATACCTATCGGCTTCTATATCTGAAATGCCTATCGGCACCTGTTTTTAAAATGCCAATCGTCAACTATATCTGAAATGCCTATCGGCACCTATATCTGAAATGCCTATCGGCGCCTATTTTAGAAATACCTATCGGAAACTACATCTGAAATGCCTATCAGCACCTATTTTTGTAATGCCTATCAGCAACCATATCTGAAATGCCTATCGACACCTATATTTGAAATACCTATTGGCTTCTATATCTGAAATGCCTATCGGCACCTATTTTTAAAATGCCAATCGGCAACTATATCTGAAATGCCTATCGGCACCTATATCTGAAATGCCTATCGGCACCAATTTTTGAAATGCCTATCGGAAACTACATCTGGAATGCCTATCAGCACCTATATTTGAAATGCCTATCGGCAACCATATCTGGAATGCCTATCGGCACCTATATTTGAAATGCCTATCGGCTTCTATATCTGAAATGCCTATCGACACCTATTTTTAAAATGCCAATCGGCAACTATATCTGAAATGCCTATGGGCACCTATATCTGAAATGCCTATCGGCACCTATATTTGAAATGCCTATCGGCTTCTATATCTGAAATGCTTATCGACACCTATTTTTGAAAGGCCTATCGGAAACTATATCTGAAATGCCTATTGGCACCTATATTTGAAATGATTATCGGCAACCATATCTGAAATGCCTTTCGACACCTATTTTTGAAATGCCTATCGGAAACTACATCTGAAATGCCTATCAGCACCTATATTTGAAATGCCTATCGGCAACCATATTTGAAATGCCTATCGGCACCTATATTTGAAATGCCTATCGGCTTCTATATCTGAAATGCCTATCGGCACTAATTTTTAAAATGCAAATCGGCAACTATATCTGAAGTGCCTATCGGCACCTATATCTAAAATGCCTATCGGCACCTATTTTTGTGATGCCTATCGAAAACTACATCTGAAATGCCTATCAGCACCTATATTTCAAATGCCTATCGGCAACCACATCAGAAATGCGTATCGGCACCTATATCTGAAATGCCTTTCGGCATTTATATCTGAAATGCCTATCGACACCTATATTTGAAATGCCTATCGGCACCTATATTTTAAATGCCTATCGGCAACTATATCTGATATGCCTATCGGCACCTATATCTAAAATGCCTATCGGCACCTATTTTTGAAATGCCTATCGGAAACTACATCTAAAATGCCTATCGGCACCTATTTTTAAAATGCCAATGTGCAACTATATCTGAAATGCCTATCGGCACTTATATCTGAAATGCCTATCGGCACCTATTTTTGAAATGCCTATCGGAAACTACATCTGAAATGCCTATCAGCACCTGTATTTGAAATGCCTATCGGCAACCATATCTGAAATGCCTATCGACACCTATATTTAAAATACCTATCGGCTTCTATATATGAAATGCCTATCGGCACCTATTTTTAAAATGCCAATCGGCAAATATATCTGAAATGCCTATCGGCACCTATATCTGAAATGAATATCGGCACCTATTTTTTAAATACCTATCGGAAACTACATCTGAAATGCCTATCAGCACCTATATTTGAAATGCCTATCGGCAACCATATCTGGAATGCCTATCGGCACCTATATTTGAAATGCCTATCGGCTTCTATATCTAAAATGCCTATCGACACCTATTTTTAATATGCCAATTGGCAACTATATCTGAAATGCCTATCGGCATTTATATCTGAAATGCCTATCGATACCTATTTTTGAAATGCCTATCGGAAACTACATCTGAAATGCCTATCAGCACTTATATTTGAAATGCTTATCGGCAACCATATCTGGAATGTTTATCGGCACCTATATTTGAAATGCCTATCGGCTTCTATATCTGAAAAGCCAATCGGCACCTATTTTTAAAATGCCAATCGGCAACTATATCAGAAATGCCTATCGGCACCTATATCTGAAATGCCTATCGGCACCAATTTTTGAAATGCCTATCGGAAACTACATCTGAAATGCCTATCAGCACCTATATTTGAAATGCCTATCGGTAACAATATCTGGAATGCCTATCGGCACCTATATTTGAAATGCCTATCGGCTTTTATATCTGAAATGCCTATCGGCACCTATTTTTAAAATGCCAATCGTCAACTATATCTGAAATGCCTATTGGCACCTATATCTGAAATTCCTATCGGCGCCTATTTTTGAAATGCCTATCGGAAACTACATCTAAAATGCCTATCAGCACTTATATTTGAAATGCCTATCGGCAACCATATCTGGAATACCTATCGGCACCTATATTTGAAATGCCTATCGGCTTCTATATCTGAAATGCCTATCGGCACCTATTTTTAAAATGCCAATCGGCAACTATATCTGAAATGCCTATCGGCACCTCTATCTGAAATGCCTATCGGCACCTATTTTTGAAATACCTATCGGAAACTACATCTGAAATGCCTATCAGCACCTATATTTAAAATGCCTATCGGCAACCATATCTGAAATGCCTATCCATACCTATATTTGAAATACCTATCGGCTTTTATATCTGAAATGCATATCGGCACCTATTTTTAAAATGCCCATCGGCAACTATATCTGAAATGCCTATCGGCACCTATATCGGAAATGCCTATCGGCACCTATTTTTGAAATACCTATCGAAAACTTCATCTGAAATGCCTATCAGCACGTATATTTGTAATGCCAATCGGCAACCATATCTGAAATGCCTATCGACACCTATATTTGAAATACCTATCGGCTTCTATATCTGAAATGCCTATCGGCACCTTTTTTTAAAATGCCAATCGGCAACTATATCTGAAATGCCTATCGGCACCTATATCTGAAATGCCTATCGGCACCAATTTTTGAAATGCCTATCGGAAACTACATCTGAAATGCCTATCAGCACCTATATTTGAAATGCCTATCGGCAACCATATCTGGAATGCCTATCGGCACCTATATTTGAAATGCCTATCGGCTTCTATATCTAAAATGCCTATCGACACCTATTTTTAAAATGCCAATTGGCGACTATATCTGAAATGCCTATCGGCATCTATATCTGAAATGCCTATCGGTACCTATTTTTGAAATGCCTATCGGAAACTACATCTGAAATGCCTATCAGCACTTATATTTGTAATGCCTATCGGCAACCATATCTGGAATGTTTATCGGCACCTATATTTGAAATGCCTATCGGCTTCTATATCTGAAATGCCAATCGGCACCTATTTTTAAAATGCCAATCGGCAACTATAACTGAAATGCCTATCGGCACCTATATCTGAAATGCCTATCGGCACCTATATCTGAAATGCCTATTGGCACCAATTTTTGAAATGCCTATCGGAAACTACATCTGGAATGCCTATCAGCACCTATATTTGAAATGCCTATCGGCAACAATATCTGGAATGCCTATCGGCACCTATATTTGAAATGCCTATCGGCTTCTATATCTGAAATGCCTATCGACACCTATTTTTAAAATGCCAATCGGCAACTATATCTGAAATGCCTATGGGCACCTATATCTGAAATGCCTATCGGCACCTATTTTTGAAATGCCTATCGGAAACTACATCTGAAATGCCTATCACACCTATATTTGAAATGATTATCGGCAACCATATCTGAAATGCCTATTGACACCTATATTTGAAATACCTATCGGCTCCTATATTTGAAATGCCTATCGGCACCTATTTTTAAAATGCCAATCGGCAACTATATCTGAAATGCCTATCGGCTCCTATATCTGAAATGCCTATCGGCACCTATTTTTGGAAATGCCTATCGGAAACTACATCTGAAATGCCTATCAGCACTTATATTTGAAATGCCTATCGGCAACCATATCTGGAATGTTTATCGGCACCTATATTTGAAATGCCTATCGGCTTCTATATCTGAAATGCCTATCGGCCCTATTTTTAAAATGCCAATCGGCAACTATGTCTGAAATGCCTATCGGCACCTATATCTGAAATGCCTATCGGCACCTATTTTTGAAATGCCTATCGGAAAATACATCTGAAATGCCTATCAGCACTTATATTTGAAATGACTATCGGCAACCATATCTGAAATGCCTATTGACACCTATAATTGAAATACCTATCGGCTTCTATATCTGAAATGCCTATCGGCACCTATTTTTAAAATGCCAATCGGCAACTATATCTGAAATGCCTATCGGCACATATATCTGAAATGCCTATCGGCACCAATTTTTGAAATGCCTATCGGAAACTACATCTGGAATGCCTATCAGCACCTATATTTGAAATGCCTATCGGCAACCATATCTAAAATGCCTATCGGCACCTATATTTGAAATGCCTATTGGCTTCTATACCTGAAATGCCTATCGACACCTATTTTTAAAATGCCAATCGGCAACTATATCTGAAATGCCTATAGGCACCTATATCTGAAATGCCTATCGGCACCAATTTTTGAAATGCCTATCGGAAACTACATCTGGAATGCCTATCAGCACCTATATTTGAAATGCCCATCGGCAACTATATCTGGAATGCCTATCGGCACCTATATTTGAAATGCCTATCGGCTTCTATATCTGAAATGCCTATCGACACCTATTTTTGAAATGCCTATCGGAAACTACATCTGAAATGCTTATCAGCACCTATATTTGAAATGCCTATCGGCAATCATATCTGGAATGCTTATCGGCACCTATATTTTAATGCCTATTGGCTTCTATATCTGAAATGCCTATCGGCACCTATTTTTAAAATGCCAATCGGCAACTATATCTGAAATGCCTATCGGCACCTATATCTGAAATGCCTATCGGTACCTATTTTTGAAATGCCTATCGGAAACTACCTTTGAAATGCCTATCAGCACCTATATTTGAAATGCCTATCGACAACCAAATCTGGAATGCCTATCGGCACCTATATTTGAAGTGCCTATCGGCTTCTATATCTGAAATGCCTATCGGCACCTATTTATAAAATGCCAATCGCAACTATATCTGAAATGCCTATCGGCAACTATATCTGAAATGCCTATCGGCACCTATTTTTGAAATTCCTATCGGAAACTACATCTGAAATTCCTATCAGCACCTATATTTGAAATGCCTATCGGCAACCATATCTGGAATGCCTATCGGCACGTATATTTGAAATGCCTATCGGCTTCTATATCTGAAATGCCTATCGGCACCTATTTTTAAAATGTTAATCGGCAACTATATCTGAAATGCCTATCAGCACCTATATCTGAAATGCCTATCGGCACCAATTTTTGAAATGCCTATCGGAAACTACATCTGAAATGCCTATCAGCACCTATAATTGAAATGCCTATCGACAACCATATCTGGAATGCCTATCGGCACCTATATTTGAAATGCCTATCGGCTTCTATATCTAAAATGCCTATCCACACCTATTTTTAAAATGCCAATTGGCAATTATATCTGTAATGCCTATCGGCATCTATATCTGAAATGCCTATCGGTACCTATTTTTGAAATGCCTATCGGAAACTACATCTGAAATGCCTATCAGCACTTATATTTGAAATGCCTATCGGCAACCATATCTGGAATGTTTATCGGCACCTATATTTGAAATGCCTATCGGCTTCTATATCTGAAATGCCAATCGGCACCTATTTTTAAAATGCCAATCGGCAACTATATCTGAAATGCCTATCGGCACCTATATCTGAAATGCCTATCGGCACCTATTTTTGAAATGCCTATCGGAAACTACATCTGAAATGCCTATCAGCACCTATATTTGAAATGCCATCGGCAACCATATCTGAAATGCCTATCGACACCTATATTTGAAATACCTATCGGCTTATATATCTGAAATGCCTATCGGCACCTATTTTTAAAATGCCAATCAGTAACTATATCTGAAATGCCTATCGGCACCTATATCTGAAATGCCTATCGGCACCAATTTTTGAAATGCCTATCGGAAACTACATCTGGAATGCCTATCAGCACCTATATTTGAAATGCCTATCGGCAACCATATCTGGAATGCCTATCGGCACCTATATTTGAAATGCCTATCGGCTTCTATATCTAAAATGCCTATCCACACCTATTTTTAAAATGCCAATTGGCAATTATATCTGTAATGCCTATCGGCATCTATATCTGAAATGCCTATCGGTACCTATTTTTGAAATGCCTATCGGAAACTACATCTAAAATGCCTATCGGCACCTATTTTTAAAATGTCAATCGGCAACTATATCTGAAATGCCTATCGGCACCTATATCTGAAATGCCTATCGGCACCTATTTTTGAAATGCCTATCGGAAACTACATCTGAAATGCCTATCAGCACCTATATTTGAAATGCCTATCGGCAAACATATCTGAAATGCCTATCGACACCTCTATTTGAAATACCTATCGGCTTCTATATCTGAAATGCCTATCGACACCTATTTTTAAAATGCCAATTGGCAACTATATCTGAAATGCCTATCGGCACCTATATCTGAAATGCCTATCGGTACCTATTTTTGTAATGCCTATCGGAAACTACATCTGAAATGCCTATCAGCACCTATATTTGAAATGCCTATCGGCAAACATATCTGAAATGCCTATCGACACCTCTATTTGAAATACCTATCGACACCTCTATTTGAAATACCTATCGGCTTCTATATCTGAAATGCCTATCGACACCTTTTTTTAAAATGCCAATCGGCAACTATATCAGAAATGCCTATAGGCACCTATATCTGAAATGCCTATCGGTACCTATTTTTGAAAAGCCTATCGGAAACTACCTCTGAAATGCCTATCAGCACCTATATTTGAAATGCCTATCGGCACCTATATTTGAAATGCCTATCGGCTTCTATATCTGAAATGCCTATCGACACCTATTTTTAAAATGCCAATTGGCAACTATATCTGAAATGCCTATCGGCACCTATATCTGAAATGCCTATCGGTACCTATTTTTGTAATGCCTATCGGAAACTACATCTGAAATGCCTATCAGCACTTATATTTGAAATGCCTATCGGCAACTATATCTGGAATGCCTATCGGCACCTATATTTGAAATGCCTATCGGCTTCTATATCTGAAATGCCTATCGGCACCTATTTTTAAAATGCCAATCGGCAACTATATCTAAAATGCCTATGGGCACCTATTTTTGAAATGCCTATCGGAAACTACATCTAAAATGCCTATCGGCACCTATTTTTAAAATGTCAATCGGCAACTATATCTGAAATGCCTATCGGCACCTATATCTGAAATGCCTATCGGCACCTATTTTTGAAATGCCTATCGGAAACTACATCTGAAATGCCTATCAGCACCTATATTTGAAATGCCTATCGGCAAACATATCTGAAATGCCTATCGACACCTCTATTTAAAATACCTATCGACACCTCTATTTGAAATACCTATCGGCTTCTATATCTGAAATGCCTATCGACACCTATTTTTAAAATGCCAATTGGCAACTATATCTGAAATGCCTATCGGCACCTATATCTGAAATGCCGATCGGCACCTATTTTTAAAATGCCAATCAGTAACTATATCTGAAATGCCTATCGGCACCTATATCTGAAATGCCTATCGGCACCAATTTTTGAAATGCCTATCGGAAACTACATCTGGAATGCCTATCAGCACCTATATTTGAAATGCCTATCGGCAACCATATCTGGAATGCCTATCGGCACCTATATTTGAAATGCCTATCGGCTTCTATATCTGAAATGCCTATCGACACCTATTTTTAAAATGCCAATCGGCAACTATATGTGAAATGCCTATGAGCACCTATATCTGAAATGCCTATCGGCACCTATTTTTGAAATGCCTATTGGAAACTATATCTGAAATGCCTATCAGCACCTATATTTTAAATGATTATCGGCAACCATATCTGAAATGCCTATCGACACCTATATTTGAAATACCTATCGGCTTCTATATCTGAAATGCCTATCGGCACCTATTTTTAAAATGCCAATCGGCAACTATATCTGAAATGCCTATCAGCACATACATCTGAAATGCCTATCAGCACCAATATTTGAAATGCCTATCGGCAACCACATCAGAAATGCCTATCGGCACCTATATCTGAAATGCCTATCGGCATTTATATCTGAAATGCCTATCGACACCTATATTTAAAATGCCTATCGGCACCTATATTTTAAATGCCTATCGGCAACTATATCTGATATGCCTATCGGCACCTATATCTAAAATGCCTATCGGCACCTATTTTTGAAATGCCTATCGGAAACTACATCTAAAATGCCTATCGGCACCTATTTTTAAAATGTCAATCGGCAACCATATATGAAATGCCTATCGGCACCTATATCTGAAATGCCTATCGGCACCTATTTTTGAAATGCCTATCGGAAACTACATCTGAAATGTCTATCAGCACCTATATTTGAAATGCCTATCGGCAAACATATCTGAAATGCCTATCGACACCTCTATTTGAAATACCTATCGACACCTCTATTTGAAATACCTATCGACACCTCTATTTGAAATACCTATCGGCTTCTATATCTGAAATGCCTATCGACACCTATTTTTAAAATGCCAATTGGCAACTATATCTGAAATGCCTATCGGCACCTATATCTGAAATGCCTATCGGTACCTATTTTTGTAATGCCTATCGGAAACTACATCTGAAATGCCTATCAGCACCTATATTTGAAATGCCTATCGGCAAACATATCTGAAATGCCTATCGACACCTCTATTTGAAATACCTATCGACACCTCTATTTGAAATACCTATCGGCTTCTATATCTGAAATGCCTATCGACACCTTTTTTTAAAATGCCAATCGGCAACTATATCAGAAATGCCTATAGGCACCTATATCTGAAATGCCTATCGGTACCTATTTTTGAAAAGCCTATCGGAAACTACCTCTGAAATGCCTATCAGCACCTATATTTGAAATGCCTATCGGCACCTATATTTGAAATGCCTATCGGCTTCTATATCTGAAATGCCTATCGACACCTATTTTTAAAATGCCAATTGGCAACTATATCTGAAATGCCTATCGGCACCTATATCTGAAATGCCTATCGGTACCTATTTTTGTAATGCCTATCGGAAACTACATCTGAAATGCCTATCAGCACTTATATTTGAAATGCCTATCGGCAACCATATCTGGAATGCCTATCGGCACCTATATTTGAAATGCCTATCGGCTTCTATATCTGAAATGCCTATCGGCACCTATTTTTAAAATGCCAATCGGCAACTATATCTAAAATGCCTATGGGCACCTATTTTTGAAATGCCTATCGGAAACTACATCTAAAATGCCTATCGGCACCTATTTTTAAAATGTCAATCGGCAACTATATCTGAAATGCCTATCGGCACCTATATCTGAAATGCCTATCGGCACCTATTTTTGAAATGCCTATCGGAAACTACATCTGAAATGCCTATCAGCACCTATATTTGAAATGCCTATCGGCAAACATATCTGAAATGCCTATCGACACCTCTATTTAAAATACCTATCGACACCTCTATTTGAAATACCTATCGGCTTCTATATCTGAAATGCCTATCGACACCTATTTTTAAAATGCCAATTGGCAACTATATCTGAAATGCCTATCGGCACCTATATCTGAAATGCCTATCGGTACCTATTTTTGTAATGCCTATCGGAAACTACATCTGAAATGCCTATCAGCACCTATATTTGAAATGCCTATCGGCAAACATATCTGAAATGCCTATCGACACCTCTATTTGAAATACCTATCGACACCTCTATTTGAAATACCTATCGGCTTCTATATCTGAAATGCCTATCGACACCTTTTTTTAAAATGCCAATCGGCAACTATATCAGAAATGCCTATAGGCACCTATATCTGAAATGCCTATCGGTACCTATTTTTGAAAAGCCTATCGGAAACTACCTCTGAAATGCCTATCAGCACCTATATTTGAAATGCCTATCGGCACCTATATTTGAAATGCCTATCGGCTTCTATATCTGAAATGCCTATCGACACCTATTTTTAAAATGCCAATTGGCAACTATATCTGAAATGCCTATCGGCACCTATATCTGAAATGCCTATCGGTACCTATTTTTGTAATGCCTATCGGAAACTACATCTGAAATGCCTATCAGCACTTATATTTGAAATGCCTATCGGCAACCATATCTGGAATGCCTATCGGCACCTATATTTGAAATGCCTATCGGCTTCTATATCTGAAATGCCTATCGGCACCTATTTTTAAAATGCCAATCGGCAACTATATCTAAAATGCCTATGGGCACCTATATCTGAAATGCCTATCGGCACCTATTTTTGAAATGCCTATCGGAAACTACATCTGAAATGCCTATCAGCACCTATATTTGAAATGCCCATCGGCAACCATATCTGGAATGCTTATCGGCACCTATATTTTATTGCCTATCGGCTTCTATATCTGAAATGCCTATCGGCACCTATTTTTTAAATGCCTATCGGCACCTATTTTTGAAATGCCTATCGGAAACTACATCTAAAATGCCTATCGGCACCTATTTTTTAAATGCCAATCGGCAACTATATCTGAAATGCCTATCGGCACCTATATCTGAAATGCCTATCGGCACCTATTTTTGAAATGCCTATCGGAAACTACATCTGAAATGCCTATCAGCACCTATATTTAAAATGCCTATCGGCAACCATATCTGAAATGCCTATCGACACCTCTATTTGAAATACCTATCGACACCTCTATTTGAAATACCTATCGACTTCTATATCTGAAATGCCTATCGGCACCTTTTTTTAAAATGCCAATCGGCAACTATATCTAAAATGCCTATGGGCACCTATATCTGAAATGCCTATCGGCACCTATTTTTGAAATGCCTATCGGAAACTACATCTGAAATGCCTATCAGCACCTATATTTGAAATGCCTATCGGCAACCATAACTACAATGCCTATCGACAAATATATTTGAAATACCTATCGGCTTCTATATCTGAAATGCCTATCGGCACCTATTTTCAAAATGCCAATCGGCAACTATATCTGAAATGCCTATCGGCACCTATATCTGAAATGCCTATCGGTACCTATTTTTGAAATGCCTATCGGAAACTACATCTGAAATGCCTAACAGCACCTATATTTGAAATGCCTATCGGCAACCATATCTGGAATGCTTATCGGCACCTATATTTTATTGCCTATCGGCTTCTATATCTGATATGCCTATCGGCACCTATTTTTAAAATGCCAATCGGCAACTATATCTAAAATGCCAATGGGCACCTATATCTTAAATGCCTATCGGCACCTATTTTTGAAATGCCTATCGGAAACTACATCTGAAATGCCTATCAGCACCTATATTTGGAATGCCTATCGGCAAACATAACTGAAATGCCTATCGACACCTATATTTGAAATACCTATCGGCATCTATATCTGAAATGCCTATCGGCACCTATTTTCAAAATGCCAATCGGCAACTATATCTGAAATGCCTATCGGCACCTATATCTGAAATGCCTATCGACACCAATTTTTGAAATGCCTATCGGAAACTACATTTGAAATGCCTATCAGCACCTATATTTGAAATGTCTATCGGCAACCATATCTGGAATGCTTATCGGCACCTATATTTTAATGCTTATCGGTTTCTATATCTGAAATGCCTATCGGCACCTATTTTTAAAATGCCAATCGGCAACTATATCTGAAACGCCTATCGGCACCTATATCTGAAATGCCTATCGATACCTATTTTTGAAATGCCTATCAGAAACTACATCTGAAATGCCTATCAGCACCTATATTTGAAATGCCTATCGACAACCATATCTGGAATGCCTATCGGCACCTATATTTGAAGTGCCTATCGGCTTCTATATCTGAAATGCCTATCGGCACCTATTTTTAAAATGCCAATCGGCAACTATATCTGAAGAGCCAATCGGAACCTATATCTGAAATGCCTATCGGCACCTATTTTTGAAATGCCTATCGGAAACTACATCTGAAATGCCTATCAGCACCTATATTTGAAATGCCTATCGGCAACCATATCTGAAATGCCTATCGACACCTATATTTGAAATACCTATCGGCTTATATATCTGAAATGCCTATCGGCACCTATTTTTAAAATGCCAATCAGTAACTATATCTGAAATGCCTATCGGCACCTATATCTGAAATGCCTATCGGCACCAATTTTTGAAATGCCTATCGGAAACTACATCTGGAATGCCTATCAGCACCTATATTTGAAATGCCTATCGGCAACCATATCTGGAATGCCTATCGGCACCTATTTTTGAAATGCCTATCGGCTTCTATATCTGAAATGCCTATCGGCACCTATTTTTAAAATGGCAATCGGCAACTATATTTGAAATGCCTATCGGCACCTATATCTGAAATGCCTATCGGCACCTATTTTTGAAATGCCTATCGAAAACTACATCTAAAATGCCTATCAGCACCTAAATTTGAAACGCCTATCGGCAACCATATCTGGAATGCCTATCGGCACCTATATTTGAAGTGCCTATCGGCTTCTATATCTGAAATGCCTATCGGCACCTATTTTTAAAATGCCAATCGGCAACTATATCTGAAATGCCTATCGGCACCTATATCTGAAATGCCTATCGGCACCTATTTTTGAAATTCCTATCGGAAACTACATCTGAAATTAATATCAGCTCCTATATTTGAAATGCCTATCGGCAACCATATCTGGAATGCCTATCGGCACCTATATTTGAAATGCCTATCGGCTTCTATATCTGAAAAGCCTATCGGCACCTATTTTTAAAATGCCAATCGGCAACTATATCTGTAATACCTACCGGCACCTATATCTGAAATGCCTATCGGCACCTATTTTTGAAATTCCTATCGGAAACTACATCTGAAATTAATATCAGCTCCTATATTTAAAATGCCTATCGGCAACCATATCTGGAATGCCTATCGGCACCTATATTTGAAATGCCTATCGGCTTCTATATCTGAAAAGCCTATCGGCACCTATTTTTAAAATGCCAATCGGCAACTATATCTGTAATGCCTACCGGCACCTATATCTGAAATGCCTATCGGCACCTATTTTTGAAATGCCTATCGTAAACTACATCTGAAATGCCTATCAGAACCAATATTTGAATTGTCTATCGGCAACCATATCTGAAATGCCTATCGGCACCTATATTTGAAATGCCTTTCGGCTTCTATATCTGAAATGCCTATCGGCACCTATTTTTAAAATGCCAATCGGCAACTATATCTGAAATGCCTATCGGCACCTATATCTGAAATGCCTATCGGCACCTATTTTTGAAATGCCTATCGGAAAATACATCTGAAATGCCTATCAGCACCTATATTTGAAATGCCTATCGGCAACCATATCTGGAATGCCTATCGGCACCTATATTTGAAATGCCTATCGGCTTCTATATCTGAAATGCCTATCGGCACTTATTTTTAAAATGCAAATCAGCAACTATATCTGAAGTGCCTATCGGCACCTATATCTGAAATGCCTATCGGCACCTATTTTTGAGATGCCTATCGAAAACTACATCTGAAATGCCTATCAGCACCTATATTTGAAATGCCTATCGGCCACCACATCAGAAATGCTTATCTACACCTATATCTGAAATGCCTTTCGGCATTTATATCTGAAATGCCTATCGACACCTATATTTGAAATGCCTATCGGCACCTATATTTTAAATGCCTATCGGCAACTATATCTGATATGCCTATCGGCACCTATATCTAAAATGCCTATCGGCACCTATTTTTGAAATGCCTATCGGAAACTACATCTAAAATGCCTATCGGCACCTATTTTTAAAATGTCAATCGGCAACTATATCTGAAATGCCTATCGGCACCTATATCTGAAATGCCTATCGGCATCTTTTTTTGAAATGCCTATCGGAAACTACATCTGAAATGCCTATCAGCACCTATATTTGAAATGCCTATCGGCAAACATATCTGAAATGCCTATCGACACCTCTATTTGAAATACCTATCGACACCTCTATTTGAAATACCTATCGGCTTCTGTATCTGAAATGCCAATCGACACATATTTTTAAAATGCCAATTGGCAAATATATATGGAATGCCTATCGGCACCTATATCTGGAATGCCTATCGGTACCTATTTTTGTAATGCCTATCGGAAACTACATCTGAAATGCCTATCAGCACCTATATTTGAAATGCCTATCGGCAAACATATCTGAAATGCCTATCGACACCTCTATTTGAAATACCTATCGACACCTCTTTGAAATACCTATCGGCTTCTATATCTGAAATGCCTATCGACACCTTTTTTTAAAATGCCAATCGGCAACTATATCAAAATGCCTATAGGCACCTATATCTGAAATGCCTATCGGTACCTATTTTTGAAATGCCTATCGGCTTCTATATCTGAAATGCCTATCGACACCTATTTTTAAAATGCCAATTGGCAACTATATCTGAATTGCCTATCGGCACCTATATCTGAAATGCTTATCGGTACCTATTTTTGAAATGCCTATCGGAAACTACATCTGAAATGCCTAACAGCACCTATATTTGAAATGCCTATCGGCAACCATATCTGGAATGCTTATCGGCACCTATATTTTATTGCCTATCGGCTTCTATATCTGAAATGCCTATCGGCACCTATTTTTAAAATGTCTATCGGCACCTATTTTTGAAATGCCTATCGGAAACTACATCTAAAATGCCTATCGGCACCTATTTTTAAAATGCCAATCGGCAACTATATCTAAAATGCCTATCGGCACCTATATCTAAAATGCCTATCGGCACCTATTTTTGAAATGCCTATCGGAAACTACATCTGAAATGCCTATCAGCACCTATATTTAAAATGCCTATCGGCAACCATATCTGAAATGCCTATCGACACCTCTATTTGAAATACCTATCGACACCTCTATTTGAAATACCTATCGGCTTCTATATCTGAAATGCCTATCGGCTCCTATTTTTAAAATGCCTATCGGCACCTATTTTTGAAATGCCTATCGGAAACTACATCTAAAATGCCTATCGGCACCTATTTTTAAAATGCCAATCGGCAACTATATCTAAAAGCCTATCGCCACCTATATCTGAAATGCCTATCACACCAATTTTTTAAATGCTTATCGGAAACTACATCTGAAATGCTTATCAGCACCTATATTTGAAATGCCTATCGGCAACCATATCTGGAATGCCTATCGGCACCTATATTTGAAATGCCTATCGGCTTCTATATCTGAAATGCCTATCGACACCTATTTTTAAAATGCCAATTGGCAACTATATCTGAAATGCCTATCGGCTCCTATATCTGAAATGCCTATCGGTACCTATTTTTGTAATGCCTATCGGAAACTACATCTGAAATGCCTATCAGCACCTATATTTGAAATGCCTATCGGCAACCATATCTGGAATGCCTATCGGCACCTATATTTGAAATGCCTATCGGCTTCTATATCTGAAATGCCTATCGGCACCTATTTTTAAAATGCCAATCGGCAACTATATCTAAAATGCCTATGGGCACCTATATCTGAAATGCCTATCGGCACCTATTTTTGAAATGCCTATCGGAAACTACATCTGAAATGCCTATCAGCACCTATATTTGAATTGCTTATCGGCAACCATATCTGGAATGCCTATCGGCACCTATATTTGAAATGCCTATCGGCTTCTATATCTGAAATGCCTATCGACACCTATTTTTAAAATGCCAATTGGCAACTATATCTGAAATGCCTATCGGCACCTATATCTGAAATGCCTATCGGTACCTATTTTTGTAATGCCTATCGGAAACTACATCTGAAATGCCTATCAGCACCTATATTTGAAATGCCTATCGACAACCATATCTGGAATGCCTATCGGCACCTATATTTGAAGTGCCTATCGGCTTCTATATCTGAAATGCCTATCGGCACCTATTTTTAAAATGCCAATCGGCAACTATATCTGAAATGCCTATCGGCACCTATATCTGAAATGCATATCGGCACCTATTTTTGAAATGCCTATCGGAAACTACATCTGAAATGCCTATCAGCACCTATATTTGAAATGCCTATCGGCAACCATATCTGGAATGCCTATCGGCACCTATATTTGAAATGCCTATCGGCTTCTATATCTGAAATGCCTATCGGCACCTATTTTTAAAATGCCAATCGGCAACTATATTTGAAATGCCTATCGGCACCTATATCTGAAATGCCTATCGGCACCTATTTTTGAAATGCCTATCGGAAACTACATCTAAAATGCCTATCAGCACCTATATTTGAAATGCCTATCTGCAACCATATCTGGAATGCCTATCGGCACCTATATTTGAAATGCCTATCGGCTTCTATATCTGAAATGCCTATCGGCACCTATTTTTA
The DNA here is from genome assembly GCA_034508555.1 of Venustoraphidia nigricollis. Classification (NCBI taxonomy): domain Eukaryota; kingdom Metazoa; phylum Arthropoda; class Insecta; order Raphidioptera; family Raphidiidae; genus Venustoraphidia; species Venustoraphidia nigricollis. The sequence goes on along the minus strand of JAVRKA010000211.1, from coordinate 220,104 downwards.
AAATGCCAATCGGCAACTATATCTGAAGTGCCAAACGGCACCTATATCTGAAATGCCTATCGGCACCTATTTTTGAAATGCCTATCGGAAACTACATCTGAAATGCCTATCAGCACCTATATTTGAAATGCCTATCGGCAACCATATCTGAAATGCCTATCGACACCTATATTTGAAATACCTATCGGCTTCTATATCTGAAATGCCTATCGGCACCTATTTTTAAAATGCCAATCGGCAACTATATCTGAAATGCCTATCAGCACCTACATCTGAAATGCCTATCAGCACCAATATTTGAAATGCCTATCGGCAACCACATCAGAAATGCCTATCGGCACCTATATCTGAAATGCCTATCGGCATTTATATCTGAAATGCCTATCGACACCTATATTTGAAATGCCTATCGGCACCTATATTTTAAATGCCTATCGGCAACTATATCTGATATGCCTATCGGCACCTATATCTAAAATGCCTATCGGCACCTATTTTTGAAATGCCTATCGGAAACTACATCTAAAATGCCTATCGGCACCTATTTTTAATATGTCAATCGGCAACTATATCTGAAATGCCTATCGGCACCTATATCTGAAATGCCTGTCGGCACCTATTTTTGAAATGCCTATCGGAAACTACATCTGAAATGCCTATCAGCACCTATATTTGAAATGCATATCGGCAAACATATCTGAAATGCCTATCGACACCTCTATTTGAAATACCTATCGACACCTCTATTTGAAATACCTATCGGCTTCTATATCTGAAATGCCTATCGACACCTATTTTTAAAATGCCAATTGGCAACTATATCTGAAATGCCTATCGGCTCCTATATCTGAAATGCCTATCGGTACCTATTTTTGTAATGCCTATCGGAAACTACATCTGAAATGCCTATCAGCACCTATATTTGAAATGCCTATCGGCAACCATATCTGGAATGCCTATCGGCACCTATATTTGAAATGCCTATCGGCTTCTATATCTGAAATGCCTATCGGCACCTATTTTTAAAATGCCAATCGGCAACTATATCTAAAATGCCTATGGGCACCTATATCTGAAATGCCTATCGGCACCTATTTTTGAAATGCCTATCGGAAACTACATCTGAAATGCCTATCAGCACCTATATTTGAATTGCTTATCGGCAACCATATCTGGAATGCCTATCGGCACCTATATTTGAAATGCCTATCGGCTTCTATATCTGAAATGCCTATCGACACCTATTTTTAAAATGCCAATTGGCAACTATATCTGAAATGCCTATCGGCACCTATATCTGAAATGCCTATCGGTACCTATTTTTGTAATGCCTATCGGAAACTACATCTGAAATGCCTATCAGCACCTATATTTGAAATGCCTATCGACAACCATATCTGGAATGCCTATCGGCACCTATATTTGAAGTGCCTATCGGCTTCTATATCTGAAATGCCTATCGGCACCTATTTTTAAAATGCCAATCGGCAACTATATCTGAAATGCCTATCGGCACCTATATCTGAAATGCATATCGGCACCTATTTTTGAAATGCCTATCGGAAACTACATCTGAAATGCCTATCAGCACCTATATTTGAAATGCCTATCGGCAACCATATCTGGAATGCCTATCGGCACCTATATTTGAAATGCCTATCGGCTTCTATATCTGAAATGCCTATCGGCACCTATTTTTAAAATGCCAATCGGCAACTATATTTGAAATGCCTATCGGCACCTATATCTGAAATGCCTATCGGCACCTATTTTTGAAATGCCTATCGGAAACTACATCTAAAATGCCTATCAGCACCTATATTTGAAATGCCTATCTGCAACCATATCTGGAATGCCTATCGGCACCTATATTTGAAATGCCTATCGGCTTCTATATCTGAAATGCCTATCGGCACCTATTTTTAAAATGCCAATCGGCAACTATATCTGAAGTGCCAAACGGCACCTATATCTGAAATGCCTATCGGCACCTATTTTTGAAATGCCTATCGGAAACTACATCTGAAATGCCTATCAGCACCTATATTTGAAATGCCTATCGGCAACCATATCTGAAATGCCTATCGACACCTATATTTGAAATACCTATCGGCTTCTATATCTGAAATGCCTATCGGCACCTATTTTTAAAATGCCAATCGGCAACTATATCTGAAATGCCTATCAGCACCTACATCTGAAATGCCTATCAGCACCAATATTTGAAATGCCTATCGGCAACCACATCAGAAATGCCTATCGGCACCTATATCTGAAATGCCTATCGGCATTTATATCTGAAATGCCTATCGACACCTATATTTGAAATGCCTATCGGCACCTATATTTTAAATGCCTATCGGCAACTATATCTGATATGCCTATCGGCACCTATATCTAAAATGCCTATCGGCACCTATTTTTGAAATGCCTATCGGAAACTACATCTAAAATGCCTATCGGCACCTATTTTTAATATGTCAATCGGCAACTATATCTGAAATGCCTATCGGCACCTATATCTGAAATGCCTGTCGGCACCTATTTTTGAAATGCCTATCGGAAACTACATCTGAAATGCCTATCAGCACCTATATTTGAAATGCATATCGGCAAACATATCTGAAATGCCTATCGACACCTCTATTTGAAATACCTATCGACACCTCTATTTGAAATACCTATCGGCTTCTATATCTGAAATGCCTATCGACACCTATTTTTAAAATGCCAATTGGCAACTATATCTGAAATGCCTATCGGCACCTATATCTGAAATGCCTATCGGTACCTATTTTTGTAATGCCTATCGGAAACTACATCTGAAATGCCTATCAGCACCTATATTTGAAATGCCTATCGGCAAACATATCTGAAATGCCTATCGACACCTCTATTTGAAATACCTATCGACACCTCTATTTGAAATACCTATCGGCTTCTATATCTGAAATGCCTATCGACACCTTTTTTTAAAATGCCAATCGGCAACTATATCAGAAATGCCTATAGGCACCTATATCTGAAATGCCTATCGGTACCTATTTTTGAAAAGCCTATCGGAAACTACCTCTGAGATGCCTATCAGCACCTATATTTGAAATGCCTATCGGCACCTATATTTGAAATGCCTATCGGCTTCTATATCTGAAATGCCTATCGACACCTATTATTAAAATGCCAATTGGCAACTATATCTGAAATGCCTATCAGCACCTATATCTGAAATGCCTATCGGTACCTATTTTTGTAATGCCTGTCGGAAACTACATCTGAAATGCCTATCAGCACTTATATTTGAAATGCCTATCGGCAACCATATCTGGAATGCCTATCGGCACCTATATTTGAAATGCCTATCGGCTTCTATATCTGAAATGCCTATCGGCACCTATTTTTAAAATGCCAATCGGCAACTATATCTAAAATGCCTATGGGCACCTATATCTGAAATGCCTATCGGCACCTATTTTTGAAATGCCTATCGGAAACTACATCTGAAATGCCTATCAGCACCTATATTTGAAATGCCCATCGGCAACCATATCTGGAATGATTATCGGCACCTATATTTTATTGCCTATCGGCTTCTATATCTGAAATGCCTATCGGCACCTATTTTTTAAATGCCTATCGGCACCTATTTTTGAAATGCCTATCGGAAACTACATCTAAAATGCCTGTCGGCACCTATTTTTTAAATGCCAATCGGCAACTATATCTGAAATGCCTATCGGCACCTATATCTGAAATGCCTATCGGCACCTATTTTTGAAATGCCTATCGGAAACTACATCTGAAATGCCTATCAGCACCTATATTTAAAATGCCTATCGGCAACCATATCTGAAATGCCTATCGACACCTCTATTTGAAATACCTATCGACAGCTCTATTTGAAATACCTATCGGCTTCTATATCTGAAATGCCTATCGGCACCTTTTTTTAAAATGCCAATCGGCAACTATATCTAAAGTGCCTATGGGCACCTATATCTGAAATGCCTATCGGCACCTATTTTTGAAATGCCTATCGGAAACTACATCTGAAATGCCTATCAGCACCTATATTTGAAATGCCTATCGGCAACCATAACTGAAATGCCTATCGACAAATATATTTGAAATACCTATCGGCTTCTATATCTGAAATGCCTATCGGCACCTATTTTCAAAATGCCAATCGGCAACTATATCTGAAATGCCTATCGGCACCTATATCTGAAATGCCTATCGACACCAATTTTTGAAATGCCTATCGGAAACTACATCTGAAATGCCTATCAGCACCTATATTTGAAATGCCTATCGGCAACCATATCTGGAATGCTTATCGGCACCTATATTTTAATGCCTATCGGCTTCTATATCTGAAATGCCTATCGGCACCTATTTTTAAATTGCCTATCGGCACCTATTTTTTTAATGCCAATCGGCAACTATATCTGAAATGCCTATCGGCACCTATATCTGAAATGCCTATCGGCACCTATTTTTGAAATGCCTATCGGAAACTACATCTGAAATGCCTATCAGCACCTATATTTGAAATGCCTATCGGCAACCATATCCTAAATGCCTATCGACACCTCTATTTGAAATACCTATCGGCTTCTATATCTGAAATGCCTATCGGCACCTTTTTTTAAAATGCCAATCGGCAACTATATCTGAAATGCCTATCGGCACCTATATCTGAAATGCCTATCACACCAATTTTTTAAATGCTTATCGGAAACTACATCTGAAATGCCTATCAGCACCTATATTTGAAATGCCTATCGGCAACCATATCTGGAATGCCTATCGGCACCTATATTTGAAATGCCTATCGGCTTCTATATCTGAAATGCCTATCGACACCTATTTTTAAAATGCCAATTGGCAACTATATCTGAAATGCCTATTGGCACCTATATCTGAAATGCCTATCGGTACCTATTTTTGTAATGCCTATCGAAAAATACATCTGAAATGCCTATCAGCACTTATATTTGAAATGCCTATCGGCAACCATATCTGGAATGCCTATCGGCACCTATATTTGAAATGCCTATCGGCTTCTATATCTGAAATGCCTATCGGCACCTATTTTCAAAATGCCAATCGGCAACTATATCTGAAATGCCTATCGGCACCTATATCTGAAATGCCTATCGACACCAATTTTTGAAATGCCTATCGGAAACTACATCTGAAATGCCTATCAGCACCTATATTTGAAATGTCTATCGGCAACCATATCTGGAATGCTTATCGGCACCTATATTTTAATGCTTATCGGTTTCTATATCTGAAATGCCTATCGGCACCTATTTTTAAAATGCCAATCGGCAACTATATCTGAAACGCCTATCGGCACCTATATCTGAAATGCCTATCGGTACCTATTTTTGAAATGCCTATCAGAAACTACATCTGAAATGCCTATCAGCACCTATATTTGAAATGCCTATCGACAACCATATCTGGAATGGCTATCGGCACCTATATTTGAAGAGCCTATCGGCTTCTATATCTGAAATGCCTATCGGCACCTATTTTTAAAATGCCAATCGGCAACTATATCTGAAGAGCCAATCGGAACCTATATCTGAAATGCCTATCGGCACCTATTTTTGAAATGCCTATCGGAAACTACATCTGAAATGCCTATCAGCACCTATATTTGAAATGCCTATCGGCAACCATATCTGAAATGCCTATCGACACCTATATTTGAAATACCTATCGGCTTATATATCTGAAATGCCTATCGGCACCTATTTTTAAAATGCCAATCAGTAACTATATCTGAAATGCCTATCGGCACCTATATCTGAAATGCCTATCGGCACCAATTTTTGAAATGCCTATCGGAAACTACATCTGGAATGCCTATCAGCACCTCTATTTGAAATGCCTATCGGCAACCATATCTGGAATGCCTATCGGCACCTATTTTTGAAATGCCTATCGGCTTCTATATCTGAAATGCCTATCGGCACCTATTTTTAAAATGCCAATCGGCAACTATATTTGAAATGCCTATCGGCACCTATATCTGAAATGCCTATCGGCACCTATTTTTGAAATGCCTATCGAAAACTACATCTAAAATGCCTATCAGCACCTAAATTTGAAACGCCTATCGGCGACCATATCTGGAATGCCTATCGGCACCTATATTTGAAGTGCCTATCGGCTTCTATATCTGAAATGCCTATCGGCACCTATTTTTAAAATGCCAATCGGCAACTATATCTGAAATGCCTATCGGCACCTATATCTGAAATGCCTATCGGCACCTATTTTTGAAATTCCTATTCGAAACTACATCTGAAATTAATATCAGCTCCTATATTTGAAATGCCTATCGGCAACCATTTCTAGAATGCCTATCGGCACCTATATTTGAAATGCCTATCGGCTTCTATATCTGAAAAGCCTATCGGCACCTATTTTTAAAATGCTAATCGGCAACTATATCTGTAATGCCTACCGGCACCTATATCTGAAATGCCTATCGGCACCTATTTTTGAAATTCCTATCGGAAACTACATCTGAAATTAATATCAGCTCCTATATTTGAAATGCCTATCGGCAACCATATCTGGAATGCCTATCGGCACCTATATTTGAAATGCCTATCGGCTTCTATATCTGAAAAGCCTATCGGCACCTATTTTTAAAATGCCAATCGGCAACTATATCTGAAATGCCTATCGGCACCTATATCTGAAATGCCTATCGGCACCTATTTTTGAAATGCCTACCGGAAAATACATCTGAAATGCCTATCAGCACCCATATTTGAAATGCCTATCGGCAACTATATCTGGAATGCCTATCGGCACCTATATTTGAAATGCCTATCGGCTTCTATATCTGAAATGCCTATCGGCACTTATTTTTAAAATGCAAATCAGCAACTATATCTGAAGTGCCTATCGGCACCTATATCTGAAATGCCTATCGGCACCTATTTTTGAGATGCCTATCGAAAACTACATCTGAAATGCCTATCAGCACCTATATTTGAAATGCCTATCGGCCACCACATCAGAAATGCTTATCAACACCTATATCTGAAATGCCTTTCGGCATTTATATCTGAAATGCCTATCGACACCTATATTTGAAATGCCTATCGGCAACTATATCTGATATGCCTATCGGCACCTATATCTAAAATGCCTATCGGCACCTATTTTTGAAATGCCTATCGGAAACTACATCTAAAATGCCTATCGGTACCTATTTTTAAAATGTCAATCGGCAACTATATCTGAAATGCCTATCGGCACCTATATCTGAAATGCCTATCGGCATCTATTTTTGAAATGCCTATCGGAAACTACATCTGAAATACCTATCAGCACCTATATTTGAAATGCCTATCGGCAAACATATCTGAAATGCCTATCGACACCTCTATTTGAAATACCTATCGACACCTCTATTTGAAATACCTATCGGCTTCTATATCTGAAATGCCAATCGACACCTATTTTTAAAATGCCAATTGGCAACTATATATGGAATGCCTATCGGCACCTATATCTGAAATGCCTATCGGTACCTATTTTTGTAATGCCTATCGGAAACTACATCTGAAATGCCTATCAGCACCTATATTTGAAATGCCTATCGGCAAACATATCTGAAATGCCTATCGACACCTCTATTTGAAATACCTATCGACACCTCTATTTGAAATACCTATCGGCTTCTATATCTGAAATGCCTATCGACACCTTTTTTTAAAATGCCAATCGGCAATTATATCTGAAATGCCTATCAGCACCTATATTTGAAATGCCTATCGGCAACCATATCTGAAATGCCTATCGACACCTATGTTTGAAATACCTATCGGCTTATATATCTGAAATGCCTATCGGCACCTATTTTTAAAATGCCAATCAGTAACTATATCTGAAATGCCTATCGGCACCTATATCTGAAATGCCTATCGGCACCAATTTTTGAAATGCCTATCGGAAACTACATCTGGAATGCCTATCAGCACCTATATTTGAAATGCCTATCGGCAACCATATCTGGAATGCCTATCGGCACCTATTTTTGAAATGCCTATCGGCTTCTATATCTGAAATGCCTATCGGCACCTATTTTTTAAATGTCAATCGGCAACTATATTTGAAATGCCTATCGGCACCTATATCTGAAATGCCTATCGGCACCTATTTTTGAAATGCCTATCTAAAACTACATCTAAAATGCCTATCAGCACCTAAATTTGAAACGCCTATCGGCAACTATATCTGGAATGCCTATCGGCACCTATATTTGAAGTGCCTATCGGCTTCTATATCTGAAATGCCTATCGGCACCTATTTTTAAAATGCCAATCGGCAACTATATCTGAAATGCCTATCGGCACCTATATCTCAAATGCCTATCGGCACCTATTTTTAAAATTCCTATCGGAAACTACATCTGAAATTAATATCAGCTCCTATATTTGAAATGCCTATCGGCAACCATATCTGGAATGCCTATCGGCACCTATATTTGAAATGCCTATCGGCTTCTATATCTGAAAAGCCTATCGGCACCTATTTTTAAAATGCCAATCGGCAACTATATCTGTAATGCCTACCGGCACCTATATCTGAAATGCCTATCGGCACCTATTTTTGAAATTCCTTTTGGAAACTACATCTGTAAAATAATATCAGCTCCTATATTTGAAATGCCTATCGGCAACCATATCTGGATTGCCTATCGGCACCTATATTTGAAATGCCTATCGGCTTCTATATCTGAAAAGCCTATCGGCACCTATTTTTAAAATGCCAATCGGCAACTATATCTGTAATGCCTACCGGCACCTATTTCTGAAATGCCTATCGGCACCTATTTTTGAAATGCCTATCGTAAACTACATCTGAAATGCCTATCAGCACCATTATTTGAATTGTCTATCGGCAACCATATCTGAAATGCCTATCGGCACCTATATTTGAAATGCCTTTCGGCTTCTATATCTGAAATGCCTATCGGCACCTATTTTTAAAATGCCAATCGGCAACTATATCTGAAATGCCTATCGGCACCTATATCTGAAATGCCTATCGGTACCTATTTTTGAAATGCCTATCGGAAAATACATCTGAAATGCCTATCAGCACATATATTTGAAATGCCTATCGGCAACCATATCTGGAATGCCTATCGGCACCTATATTTGAAATGCCTATCGGCTTCTATATCTGAAATGCCTATCGGCACTTATTTTTAAAATGCAAATCAGCAACTATATCTGAAGTGCCTATCGGCACCTATATCTGAAATGCCTATCGGCACCTATTTTTGAGATGCCTATCGAAAACTACATCTGAAATGCCTATCAGCACCTATATTTGAAATGCCTATCGACCACCACATCAGAAATGCTTATCAACACCGATATCTGAAATGCCTTTCGGCATTTATATCTGAAATGCCTATCGACACCTATATTTGAAATGCCTATCGGCACCTATATTTTAAATGCCTATCGGCAACTATATCTGATATGCCTATCGGCACCTATATCTAAAATGCCTATCGGCACCTATTTTTGAAATGCATATCGGAAACTACATCTAAAATGCCTATCGGCACCTATTTTTAAAATGTCAATCGGCAACTATATCTGAAATGCCTATCGGCACCTATATCTGAAATGCCTATCGGCATCTATTTTTGAAATGCCTATCGGAAACTACATCTGAAATGCCTATCAGCACCTATATTTGAAATGCCTATCGGCAAACATATCTAAATTGCCTATCGACACCTCTATTTGAAATACCTATCGACACCTCTATTTGAAATACCTATCGGCTTCTATATCTGAAATGCCTATCGACACCTATTTTTAAAATGCCAATTGGCAACTATATATGGAATGCCTATCGGCACCTATATCTGAAATGCCTATCGGTACCTATTTTTGTAATGCCTATCGGAAACTACATCTGAAATGCCTATCAGCACCTATATTTGAAATGCCTATCGGCAAACATATCTGAAATGCCTATCGACACCTCTATTTGAAATACCTATCGACACCTCTATTTGAAATACCTATCGGCTTCTATATCTGAAATGCCTATCGACACCTTTTTTTAAAATGCCAATCGGCAACTATATCAGAAATGCCTATAGGCACCTATATCTGAAATGCCTATCGGTACCTATTTTTGAAAAGCCTATCGGAAACTACCTCTAAAATGCCTATCAGCACCTATATTTGAAATGCCTATCGGCACCTATATTTGAAATGCCTATCGGCTTCTATATCTGAAATGCCTATCGACACCTATTTTTAAAATGCCAATTGGCAACTATATCTGAAATGCCTATCGGCACCTATATCTGAAATGCCTATCGGTACCTATTTTTGAAATGCCTATCGGAAACTACATCTGAAATGCCTAACAGCACCTATATTTGAAATGCCTATCGGCAACCATATCTGGAATGCTTATCGGCACCTATATTTTATTGCCTATCGGCTTCTATATCTGATATGCCTATCGGCACCTATTTTTAAAATGCCTATCGGCACCTATTTTTGAAATGCCTATCGGAAACTACATCTAAAATGCCTATCGGCACCTATTTTTAAAATGCCAATCGGCAACTATATCTGAAATGCCTATCGGCACCTATATCTAAAATGCCTATCGGCACCTATTTTTGAAATGCCTATCGGAAACTACATCTGAAATGCCTATCAGCACCTATATTTAAAATGCCTATCGGCAACCATATCTGAAATGCCTATCGACACCTCTATTTGAAATACCTATCGACACCTCTATTTGAAATACCTATCGGCTTCTATATCTGAAATGCCTATCGGCACCTATTTTTAAAATGCCTATCGGCACCTATTTTTGAAATGCCTATCGGAAACTACATCTAAAATGCCTATCGGCACCTATTTTTAAAATGCCAATCGGCAACTATATCTAAAAGCCTATCGCCACCTATATCTGAAATGCCTATCACACCAATTTTTTAAATGCTTATCGGAAACTACATCTGAAATGCCTTTCAGCACCTATATTTGAAATGCCTATCGGCAACCATATCTGGAATGCCTATCGGCACCTATATTTGAAATGCCTATCGGCTTCTATATCTGAAATGCCTATCGACACCTATTTTTAAAATGCCAATTGGCAACTATATCTGAAATGCCTATCGGCACCTATATCTGAAATGCCTATCGGTACCTATTTTTGTAATGCCTATCGGAAACTACACCTGAAATGCCTATCAGCACCTATATTTGAAATGCCTATCGGCAACCATATCTGGAATGCCTATCGGCACCTATATTTGAAATGCCTATCGGCTTCTATATCTGAAATGCCTATCGGCACCTATTTTTAAAATGCCAATCGGCAACTATATCTAAAATGCCCATGGGCACCTATATCTGAAATGCCTATCGGCACCTATTTTTGAAATGCCTATCGGAAACTACATCTGAAATGCCTATCAGCACCTATATTTGAAATGCCTATCGGCAACTATAACTCAAATGCCTATCGACACCTATATTTGAAATACCTATCGGCTTCTATATCTGAAATGCCTATCGGCACCTATTTTCAAAATGCCAATCGGCAAATATATCTGAAATGCCTATCGGCACCTATATCTGAAATGCCTATCGACACCAATTTTTGAAATGCCTATCGAAAACTACATCTGAAATGCCTATCAGCACCTATATTTGAAATGCCTACGGCAACCATATCTGAAATGCTTATCGGCACCTATATTTTAATGCCTATCGGCTTCTATATCTGAAATGCCTATCGGCACCTATTTTTAAAATGCCAATCGGCAACTATATCTGAAATGCCTATCGGCACCTATATCTGAAATGCCTATCGGTACCTATTTTTGAAATGCCTACCGGAAAATACATCTGAAATGCCTATCAGCACCTATATTTGAATTGCCTATCGGCAACCATATCTGGAATGCCTATCGGCACCTATATTTGAAATGCCTATCGGCTTCTATATCTGAAATGCCTATCGGCACCTATTTTTAAAATGCCAATCGGCAACTATATCTGAAGTGCCAATCGGAACCTATATCTGAAATGCCTATCGGCACCTATTTTTGAAATGCCTATCGGAAACTACATCTAAAATGCCTATTAGAACCTATATTTGAAATGCCTATCGGCAACCATATCTGGAATGCCTATCGGCACCTATATTTGAAATGCTTATCGGCTTCTATATCTGAAATGCCTATCGGCACCTATTTTTAAAATGCCAATCGGCAACTATATCTGAAGTGGCAATCGGCATCTATATCTGAAATGCCTATCGGCACCTATTTTTCAATGTCTATCGGAAACTACATCTGAATAGCCTATCAGCACCTATATTTGAAATGCCTATCGGCAACCATATCTGAAATGCCTATCGACACCTATATTTGAAATACCTATCGGCTTATATATCTGAAATGCCTATCGGCACCTATTTTTAAAATGCCAATCAGTAACTATATCTGAAATGCCTATCGGCACCTATATCTGAAATGCCTATCGGCACCAATTTTTGAAATGCCTATCGGAAACTACATCTGGAATGCCTATCAGCACCTATATTTGAAATGCCTATCGGCAACCATATCTGGAATGCCTATCGGCACCTATATTTGAAATGCCTATCCGCTTCCATATCTGAAATGCCTATCGACACCTATTTTTAAAATGCCAATCGGCAACTATATCTGAAATGCCTATGAGCACCTATATCTGAAATGCCTATCGGCACATATTTTTGAAATGCCTATCGGAAACTACATCTGAAATGCCTATCAGAACCTATATTTGAAATGATTATCGGCAACCATATCTGAAATGCCTATCGACACCTATATTTGAAATACCTATCGGCTTCTATATCTGAAATGCCTATCGGCACCTTTTTTTAAAATGCCAATCGGCAACTATATCTCAAATGCCTATCGGCACCTATATCTGAAATGCCTATCACACCAATTTTTTAAATGCTTATCGGAAACTACATCTGAAATGCCTATCAGCACCTATATTTGAAATGCCTATCGGCAACCATATCTGTAATGCCTATCGGCACCTATATTTGAAATGCCTATCGGCTTCTAAATCTGAAATGCCTATCGACACCTATTTTTAAAATGCCAATTGGCAACTATATCTGAAATGCCTATCGGCACCTATATCTGAAATGCCTATCGGTACCTATTTTTGAAATGCCTATCGGAAACTACATCTGAAATGTCTATCGGCACTTATATTTGAAATGCCTATCGGCAACCATATCTGAAATGCCTATCGACACCTATATTTGAAATACCTATCGGCTCCTATATCGGAAATGCCTATCGGCACCTATTTTCAAAATACCAATCGGCAACTATATCTGAAATGCCTATCGGCACCTATATCTGAAATGCCTATCGACACCAATTTTTGAAATGCCTATCGGAAACTACATCTGAAATGCCTATCAGCACCTATATTTGAAAGGCCTATCGGCAACCATATCTGGAATGCTTATCGGCACCTATATTTTAATGCCTATCGGCTTCTATATCTGAAATGCCTATCGGCACCTATTTTTAAAATGCCAAACGGCAACTATATCTGAAATGCCTATCGGCACCTATATCTAAAATGCCTACCGGTACCTATTTTTTAAATGCCTATCAGCACCTATATTTGAAATGCCTATCGGCAACCATAACTGAAATGCCTATCGACACCTATATTTGAAATACCTATCGGCTTCTACATCTGAAATGCCTATCAGCACCTATATTTGAAATGCCTATCGACAACCATATCTGGAATGCCTATCATCACCTATATTTGAAATGCCTATCGGCTTCTATATCTGAAATGCCTATCGGCACCTATTTTTAAAATGCCAATCGGCAACTATATTTGAAATGCCTATCGGCACCTATATCTGAAATGCCTATCGGCACCTATTTTTGAAATGCCTATCGGAAACTACATCTGAAATGCCTATCAGCACCTATATTTGAAATGCCTATCGGCAACCATATCTGGAATGCCTATCGGCACCTATATTTGAAATGCCTATCGGCTTCTATATCTGAAATGCCTATCGGCACCTATTTTTAAAATGCCAATCGGCAACTATATCTGAAGTGCCTATCGGCACATATATCTGAAATGCCTATCGGCACCTATTTTTGAGATGCCTATCGAGAACTACACCTGAAATGCCTATCAGCACCTATATTTGAAATGCCTATCGGCAACCACATCAGAAATGCCTATCGGCACCTATATCTGAAATGCCTTTCGGCATTTATATCTGAAATGCCTATCGACACCTATATTTGAAATGCCTATCGGCACCTATATTTTAAATGCCTATCGGCAACTATATCTGATATGCCTATCGGCACCTATATCTAAAATGCCTATCGGCACCTATTTTTGAATTGCCTTTTGGAAACTACATCTGAAATGCCTATCGGCACATATTTTTAAACTGCCAATCGGCAATTATATCTGAAATGCCTATCGGCACCTATATCTGAAATGCCTATCGGCACCTATTTTTGAAATGCCTAGCGGAAACTACATCTGAAATGCCTATCAGCACCTATATTTGAAATGCCTATCGGCAAATATATCTGAAATGCCTATCGACACCTATATTTGAAATACCTATCGGCTTCTATATCTGAAATGCCTATCGGCACCTATTTTTAAAGTGCCAATCGGCAACTATATCTGAAAAGCCTATCGGCACCTATATCTGAAATGCCTATCACACCGATTTTTTAAATGCTAATCGGAAACTACATCTGAAATGCCTATCAGCACCTATATTTGAAATGCCTATCGGCAACCATATCTGGAATGCCTATCGGCACCTATATTTGAAATGCCTATCGGCTTCTATATCTGAAATGCCTATCGACACCTATTTTTAAAATGCCAATTGGCAACTATATCTGAAATGCCTATCGGCACCTATATCTGAAATGCCTATCGGTACCTATTTTTGTAATGCCTATCGGAAACTACATCTGAAATGCCTATCAGCACTTATATTTGAAATGCCTATCGGCAACCATATCTGGAATGCCTATCGGCACCTATATTTGAAATGCCTATCGGCTTCTATATCTGAAATGCCTATAGGCACCTATTTTCAAAATGCCAATCGGCAACTATATCTGAAATGCCTATCGGCACCTATATCTGAAATGCCTATAGACACCAATTTTTGAAATGCCTATCGGAAACTACATCTGAAATGCCTATCAGCACCTTTATTTGAAATGCCTACGGCTTCTATATCTGAAATGCTTATCTGCATTTATTTTTAAAATGCCAATTGGCAACTATATCTGAAATGCCTATCGGCACCTATATCTGAAATACCTATCGGCACCTATATCTGAAATGCCTATCGGCACCTATTTTTGAAATGCCTATCGGAAACTACATCTGAAATGCCTATCAGCAACTATATTTGAAATGCCTATCGGCAGCCATATTTGGAATACCTATCGGCACCTATATTTGAAATGCCTATCGGCTTCTATATCTGAAATGCCTATCGACACCTATTTTTAAAATGCCAATTGGCAACTATATCTGAAATGCCTATCGGCACCTATATCTGAAATGCCTATCGGTACCTATTTTTGAAATGCCTATTGGAAACTACATCTGAAATGCCTATCAGCGCTTATATTTGAAATGCCTGTCGGCAAACATATCTGAAATGCCTATCGGCACCTATATTTGAAATGGCTATCGGCTTCTATATCTAAAATGCCTATCGGCACCTATTTTTAAAATGCCAATCGGCAACTATATCTGAAATGCCTATCGGCACCTATATCTGAAATGCCTATCGGCACCTATTTTTGAAATGCTTTTCGGAAACTACATCTGAAATGCCTATCTGCTCCTATATTTGAAATGCCTATCGGCAACCATATCTGAAATGCCTATCGACACCTATATTTGAAATACCTATCGGCTTCTATATCTGAAATGCCTATCGGCACCTATTTTTAAAATGCCAATCGGCAAATATATTTGAAATGCCTATCGGCACCTATATCTGAAATGCCTATAGGCACCAATTTTTGAAATGTCTATCGGAAACTACATCTGAAATGCCTATCAGCACGTATATTTGATATGCCTATCGGCAACCATATCTGGAATGCTTATCGGCACCTATATTTGAAATGCCTATCGGCTTCTATATCTGAAATGCCTATCGGCACCTATTTTTAAAATGCCAATTGGCAACTATATCTGAAATGCCTATCGGCACCTATATCTGAAATGCCTATCAGCACCTTTATTTGAAATGCCTATCGGCAACCATATCTAGAATGCCTATTGGCACCTATATTTGAAAAGCCTATCGGCTTTTATATCTGAAATGCCTATCGGCACCTATTTTTAAAATTCCAATCGGCAACTATATCTGAAATGCCTATCGGCACCTATATCTGAAATGCCTATCGGCACCAATTTTTGAAATGCGTATCGAAAACTACATCTGAAATTCCTATCAGCACCTATATTTGAAATGCCTATCGGCAACTATATCTGGAATGCCTATCGGCACCTATATTTGAAATGCCTATCGGCTTCTATATCTGAAATGCCTATCGGCACCTATTTTTAAAATGCCAATCGGCAACTATATCTGTAATGCCTATCGGCACCTATATCTGAAATGCCTATCGGCACCTATTTTTGAAATGCCTATCGGAAACTACATCTGAAATGCCTATCAGCACCTATATTTGAAATGCCTATCGGCTACTATATCTGGAATGCCTATCGACACCTATATTTGAAATACCTATCGGCTTCTATATCTGAAATGCCTATCGGCACCTATTTTTAAAATGCCAATCGGCAACTATATCTGAAATGCCTATCGGCACCTATCTCTGAAATGCCTATCGGCACCAATTTTTTAAATGCCTAAAGGAAACTACATCTGAAATGCCTATCAGCACCTATATTTGAAATGCCTATAGGCAACCATATCTGGAATGCCTATCGGCACCTATATTTGAAATGCCTATCGGCTTCTATATCTGAAATGCCTATCGGCACCTATTTTTAAATGCCAATCGGCAACTATATCTGAAATGCCTATCGGCGCCTATATCTGAAATGCCTATCGGCACTTATTTTTGAAATGGCTATCGGAAACTACATCTGAAATGCCTATCAGCACCTATATTTGAAATGCCTATCGGCAACCATATCTGGAATGCCTATCGGCACCTATATTTGAAATGCCTATCGGCTTCTATATCTGAAATGCCTATAGGCACCTATTTTCAAAATGCCAATCGGCAACTATATCTGAAATGCCTATCGGCACCTATATCTGAAATGCCTATAGACACCAATTTTTGAAATGCCTATCGGAAACTACATCTGAAATGCCTATCAGCACCTTTATTTGAAATGCCTACGGCTTCTATATCTGAAATTCTTATCTGCATTTATTTTTAAAATGCCAATTGGCAACTATATCTGAAATGCCTATCGGCACCTATATCTGAAATACCTATCGGCACCTATATCTGAAATGCCTATCGGCACCTATTTTTGAAATGCCTATCGGAAACTACATCTGAAATGCCTATCAGCAACTATATTTGAAATGCCTATCGGCAGCCATATTTGGAATACCTATCGGCACCTATATTTGAAATGCCTATCGGCTTCTATATCTGAAATGCCTATCGACACCTATTTTTAAAATGCCAATTGGCAACTATATCTGAAATGCCTATCGGCACCTATATCTGAAATGCCTATCGGTACCTATTTTTGAAATGCCTATTGGAAACTACATCTGAAATGCCTATCAGCGCTTATATTTGAAATGCCTGTCGGCAAACATATCTGAAATGCCTATCGGCACCTATATTTGAAATGGCTATCGGCTTCTATATCTAAAATGCCTATCGGCACCTATTTTTAAAATGCCAATCGGCAACTATATCTGAAATGCCTATCGGCACCTATATCTGAAATGCCTATCGGCACCTATTTTTGAAATGCTTTTCGGAAACTACATCTGAAATGCCTATCTGCTCCTATATTTGAAATGCCTATCGGCAACCATATCTGAAATGCCTATCGACACCTATATTTGAAATACCTATCGGCTTCTATATCTGAAATGCCTATCGGCACCTATTTTTAAAATGCCAATCGGCAAATATATTTGAAATGCCTATCGGCACCTATATCTGAAATGCCTATAGGCACCAATTTTTGAAATGTCTATCGGAAACTACATCTGAAATGCCTATCAGCACGTATATTTGATATGCCTATCGGCAACCATATCTGGAATGCTTATCGGCACCTATATTTGAAATGCCTATCGGCTTCTATATCTGAAATGCCTATCGGCACCTATTTTTAAAATGCCAATTGGCAACTATATCTGAAATGCCTATCGGCACCTATATCTGAAATGCCTATCAGCACCTATATTTGAAATGCCTATCGGCAACCATATCTAGAATGCCTATTGGCACCTATATTTGAAAAGCCTATCGGCTTTTATATCTGAAATGCCTATCGGCACCTATTTTTAAAATGCCAATCGGCAACTATATCTGAAATGCCTATCGGCACCTATATCTGAAATGCCTATCGGCACCAATTTTTGAAATGCGTATCGAAAACTACATCTGAAATTCCTATCAGCACCTATATTTGAAATGCCTATCGGCAACTATATCTGGAATGCCTATCGGCACCTATATTTGAAATGCCTATCGGCTTCTATATCTGAAATGCCTATCGGCACCTATTTTTAAAATGCCAATCGGCAACTATATCTGTAATGCCTATCGGCACCTATATCTGAAATGCCTATCGGCACCTATTTTTGAAATGCCTATCGGAAACTACATCTGAAATGCCTATCAGCACCTATATTTGAAATGCCTATCGGCTACTATATCTGGAATGCCTATCGACACCTATATTTGAAATACCTATCGGCTTCTATATCTGAAATGCCTATCGGCACCTATTTTTAAAATGCCAATCGGCAACTATATCTGAAATGCCTATCGGCACCTATCTCTGAAATGCCTATCGGCACCAATTTTTTAAATGCCTAAAGGAAACTACATCTGAAATGCCTATCAGCACCTATATTTGAAATGCCTATAGGCAACCATATCTGGAATGCCTATCGGCACCTATATTTGAAATGCCTATCGGCTTCTATATCTGAAATGCCTATCGGCACCTATTTTTAAAATGCCAATCGGCAACTATATCTGAAATGCCTATCGGCGCCTATATCTGAAATGCCTATCGGCACTTATTTTTGAAATGGCTATCGGAAACTACATCTGAAATGCCTATCAGCACCTATATTTGAAATGCCTATCGGCAACCATATCTGGAATGCCTATCGGCACCTATATTTGAAAAGCCTATCGGCTTGTATATCTGAAATGCCTATCGGCACCTATTTTTAAAATGCCAATCGGTAACTATATCTAAAATGCCTATCGGCACCTATATCTGAAATGCCTATCGGCACCAATTTTTGAAATGCCTATCGAAAACTACATCTGAAATGCCTATCGGCACCTATATCTGAAATACCTATCGGCACCAATTTTCGAAATGCCTATCGGAAACTACATCTGAAATGCCTATCAGCACCTATATTTGAAATGCCTATCGGCAACCATATCTGGAATGCTTATCGGCACCTATATTTGAAATGCCTATCGGCTTCTATATTTGAAATGCCTATCGGCAACCATATCTGGAATGCCTATCGGCACCTATATTTGAATGCCTATCGGCTTTTATTTCTGAAATGCCTATCGGCACCTATTTTTAAAATGCCAATCGGCAACTATATCTGAAATGCCTATTGGCACCTATATCTGAAATGCCTATCGGCACTTATTTTTGAATTGCCTATCGGAAACTACATCTGAAAAGCCTTTCAGCACCTATATTTGAAATGCCTATCGGCAACCATATCTGGAATGCCTATCGGCACCTATATTTGAAATGCCTATCGGCTTCTATATCTGAAATGCCTATCGGCACCTATTTTTAAAATGCCAATCGGCAACTATATCTGTAATGCCTATCGGCACCCATATCTGAAATGCCTATCGGCACCTATTTTTGAAATGCCTATCGAAAACTACATCTGAAATGCCTATCAGCACCAATATTTGAAATGCCTATTGGCAACCATATCTGAAATGCCTATCAACACCTATATTTAAATTACCTATCGGCTTCTATATCTGAAATGCCTATCGGCACCTATTTTTAAAATGCCAATCGGCAACTATATCTGAAATGCCTATCGGCACCTATATCTGAAATGCCTATCGGCACTTATTTTTGAAATGCCTATCGGAGACTACATCTGAAATGCCTATCGGCACCTATATTTGAAATGCCTATCGGCTTCTATATCTGAAATGCCTATCGGCACCTATTTTTAAAATGCCAATCGGCAACTATATCTGTAATGCCTATCGGCACCCATATCTGAAATGCCTATCGGCACCTATTTTTGAAATGCCTATCGAAAACTACATCTGAAATGCCTATCAGCACCAATATTTGAAATGCCTATTGGCAACCATATCTGAAATGCCTATCAACACCTATATTTGAAATACCTATCGGCTTCTATATCTGAAATGCCTATCGGCACCTATTTTTAAAATGCCAATCGGCAACTATATCTGAAATGCCTATCGGCACCTATATCTGAAATGCCTATCGGCACTAAATTTTGAAATGCCTAAAATAAACTACATCTGAAATGCCTATCAGCACCTATATTTGAAATGCCTATCGGCAACTATATCTGGAATGCCTATCGGCACCTATATTTGAAATTTCTATCGGCTTCTATATCTAAAATGCCTATCGGCACCTCTTTTTAAAATGCCAATCGGCACCTATATCTGAAATGCCTTTCGGCATTTATATCTGAAATGCCTATCGACTCCTATATTTGAAATGCCTATCGGCACCTATATTTTAAATGCCTATCGGCAACTATATCTGATATGCCTATCGGCACCTATTTTTGAAATGCCTATCGGAAACTACATCTAAAATGCCTATCGGCACCTATTTTTAAAATGCCAATCGGCAACTATATCTGAAATGCCTATCGGTACCTATATCTGAAATGCCTATCGGCACCTATTTTTGAAATGCCTATCGGAAACTACATCTGAAATGCCTATCAGCATTTATATTTGAAATGCCTATAGGCAACAATATCTGGAATGCCTATCGGCACCTATATTTGAAATGCCTATCGGCTTCTATATCTGAAATGCCTATCGGCACCTATTTTTAAAATGCCAATCGGCAACTATATCTGAAGTGCCTATCGGCACCTATATCTGAAATGCCTATCGGCGCCTATTTTTGAAATGCCTGTCGGAAACTACATCTAAAATGCCTATCAGCACTTATATTTGAAATGCCTATCGGCAACCATATCTGGAATACCTATCGGCACCTATATTTGAAATGCCTATCGGCTTCTATATCTGAAATGCCGATCGGCACCTATTTTTAAAATGCCTATCGGAAACTACATCTGAAATGCCTATCAGCACCTATATTTGAAATGCCTATCGGCAACAATATATGGAATGCTTATCGGCACCTATATTTGAAATGCCTATCGGCTTCTATATCTGAAATGCCTATCGGCACCTATTTTTAAAATGCCAATCGGCAACTATATCTGAAATGCCTATCGGCACCTATATCTGAAATGCCTATCGGCACCTATTTTTGAAATGCCTATCGAAAACTACATCTGAAATGCCTATCAGCACCAATATTTGAAATGCCTATCGGCAACCACATCAGAAATGCCTATCGGCACCTATATCTGAAATGCCTATCGGCACCAAATTTTGAAATGCCTAAAATAAACTACATCTGAAATGCCTATCAGCACCTATATTTGGAATGCCTATCGGCAACTATATCTGGAATGCCTATCGGCACCTATATTTGAAATTTCTATCGGCTTCTATATCTAAAATGCCTATCGGCACCTCTTTTTAAAATGCCAATCGGCACCTATATCTGAAATGCCTTTCGGCATTTATATCTGAAATGCCTATCGACTCCTATATTTGAAATGCCTATCGGCACCTATATTTTAAATGCCTATCGGCAACTATATCTGATATGCCTATCGGCACCTATTTTTGAAATGCCTATCGGAAACTACATCTGAAATGCCTATCGGCACCTATTTTTAAAATGCCAATCGGCAACTATATCTGAAATGCCTATCGGTACCTATATCTGAAATGCCTATCGGCACCTATTTTTGAAATGCCTATCGGAAACTACATCTGAAATGCCTATCAGCACCTATATTTGAAATGCCTATCGGCAACCATATCTGAAATGCCTATCGACACCTATATTTGAAATGCTTATCGGCTTCTATATCTGAAATGCCTATCGGCACCTATTTTTAAAATTCCAATCGGCAACTATATCTGAAATGCCTATCGGCACCTATATATGGAATGCCTATCGGCATCTATTTTTGAAATGCCTTTCGGAAACTACATCTGAAATGCCTATCTGCTCCTATGTTTGAAATGCCTATCGGCAACCATATCTGAAATGCCTATCGACACCTATATTTGAAATACCTATCGGCTTCTATATCTGAAATGCCTATCGGCACCTGTTTTTAAAATGCCAATCGGCAACTATATCTGAAATGCCTATCGGCACCTATATCTGAAATGCCTATCGGTACCTATTTTTGAAATGCCTATCGGAAACTACATCTGAAATGCCTATCAGCATTTATATTTGAAATGCCTATCGGCAACAATATCTGGAATGCCTATCGGCACCTATATTTGAAATGCCTATCGGCTTCTATATCTGAAATGCCTATCGGCACCTATTTTTAAAATGCCAATCGGCAACTATATCTGAAGTGCCTATCGGCACCTATATCTGAAATGCCTATCGGCGCCTATTTTTGAAATGCCTGTCGGAAACTACATCTAAAATGCCTATCAGCACTTATATTTGAAATGCCTATCGGCAACCATATCTGGAATACCTATCGGCACCTATATTTGAAATGCCTATCGGCTTCTATATCTGAAATGCCGATCGGCACCTATTTTTAAAATGCCTATCGGAAACTACATCTGAAATGCCTATCAGCACCTATATTTGAAATGCCTATCGGCAACAATATATGGAATGCTTATCGGCACCTATATTTGAAATGCCTATCGGCTTCTATATCTGAAATGCCTATCGGCACCTATTTTTAAAATGCCAATCGGCAACTATATCTGAAATGCCTATCGGCACCTATATCTGAAATGCCTATCGGCACCTATTTTTGAAATGCCTATCGAAAACTACATCTGAAATGCCTATCAGCACCAATATTTGAAATGCCTATCGGCAACCACATCAGAAATGCCTATCGGCACCTATATCTGAAATGCCTATCGGCACCTATTTTTGAAATGCCTATCGAAAACTACATCTGAAATGCCTATCAGCACCAATATTTGAAATGCCTATCGGCAACCACATCAGAAATGCCTATCGGCACCTATATCTGAAATGCCTTTCGGCATTTATATCTGAAATGCCTATCGACACCTATATTTAAAATGCCTATCGGCTACTATATTTTAAATGCCTATCGGCAACTATATCTGATATGCCTATCGGCACCTATATCTAAAATGCCTATCGGCACCTATTTTTGAAATGACTATCGGAAAATACATCTAAAATGCCTATCGGCACTTATTTTTAAAATGCCAATCGGCAACTATATCTGAAATGCCTATGGGCACTTATATCTAAAATGCCTATCGGCACCTATTTTTGAAATGCCTATCGAAAACTACATCTGAAATGCCTATCAGCACCAATATTTGAAATGCCTATCGGCAACCACATCAGAAATGCCTATCGGCACCTATATCTGAAATGCCTTTCGGCATTTATATCTGAAATGCCTATCGACACCTATATTTGAAATGCCTATCGGCTACTATATTTTAAATGCCTATCGGCAACTATATCTGATATGCCTATCGGCACCTATATCTAAAATGCCTATCGGCACCTATTTTTGAAATGACTATCGGAAAATACATCTAAAATGCCTATCGGCACCTATTTTTAAAATGCCAATCGGCAACTATATCTGAAATGCCTATGGGCACTTATATCTGAAATGCCTATCGGCACCTATTTTTGAAATGCCTATCGGAAACTACATCTGAAATGCCTATTAGCACCTATTTTTGAAATGCCTATCGGAAACTACATCTGAAATGCCTATCAGCACCTATATTTGAGATGCCTATCGGCAACCATATCTGAAATGCCTATCGACACCTATATTTGAAATACCTATTGGCTTCTATATCTGAAATGCCTATCGGCACCTTTTTTTAAAATGCCAATCGGCAACTATATCTGAAATGCCTATCGTCAACTATATCTGAAATGCCTATCACACCAATTTTTTAAATGCTTATCGGAAACTACATCTGAATTGCCTATCAGCACCTATATTTGAAATGCCTATCGGCAACCATATCTGGAATGCCTATCGGCACCTATATTTGAAATGCCTATCGGCTTCTATATATGAAATGCCTATCGACACCTATTTTTAAAATGCCAATTGGCAACTATATTTGAAATACCTATTGGCTTCTATATCTGAAATGCCTATCGGCACCTATTTTTAAAATGCCAATCGGCAACTATATCTGAAATGCCTATCGGCACCTATATCTGAAATGCCTATCGGCACCTATTTTTGAAATACCTATCGGAAACTACATCTGAAATGCCTATCAGCACCTATATTTGTAATGCCTATCGGCAACCATATCTGAAATGCCTATCGACACCTATATTTGAAATACCTATCGGCTTCTATATCTAAAATGCCTATCGGCACCTATTTTTAAAATGCCAATCGGCAACTATATCTGAAATGCCTATAGGAACCTATATCTGAAATGCCTATCGGCACCAATTTTTGAAATGCCTATCGGAAACTACATCTGAAATGCCTATCAGCACCTATATTTGAAATGCCTATCGGCAACTATATCTGGAATGCCTATCGGCACCTATATTTGAAATGCCTATCGGCTTCTATATCTGAAATGCCTATCGGCACCTATTTTTAAAATGCCAATCGGCAACTATATCTGGGATGCCTATCAGCACCAATATTTGAAATGCCTATCGGCAACAATATCTGGAATGCCTATCGGCACCTATGTTTGAAATGCCTATCGGCTTCTATATCTGAAATGCCTATCGGCACCTATTTTTAAAATGCCAATCGGCAACTATATCTGAAATGCCTATCGGCACCTATATCTGAAATGCCTATCGGCGCCTATTTTTGAAATGCCTATCGGAAACTACATCTAAAATGCCTATCAGCACTTATATTTGAAATGCCTATCGGCAACCATATCTGGAATGTTTATCGGCACCTATACTTGAAATGCCTATCGGCTTCTATATCTTAAATGCCTATCGGCACTTATTTTTAAAATGCCAATCAGTAACTATATCTGAAATGCCTATCGGCACCTATATCTGAAATGCCTATCGGCACCAATTTTTGAAATGCCTATCGGAAACTACATCTGGAATGCCTATCAGCACCTATATTTGAAATGCTTATCGGCAACCATATCTGAAAAGCCTATCGTCACCTATATTTGAAATGCCTATCGGCTTTTATATCTGAAATGCCTATCGACACCTATTTTTAAAATGCCAATCGGCAACTATATCTGAAATGCCTATGGGCACCTTTATCTGAAATGCCTATCGGCACCTATTTTTGTAATGCCTATCGGAAACTACATCTGAAATGCCTATCACACCTATATTTGAAATGATTATCGGCAACCATATCTGAAATGCCTATCGACACCTATATTTGAAATACCTATCGGCTTCTATATCTGAAATGCCTATCGGCACCTATTTTTAAAATGCCAATCGGCAACTATATCTGAAATGCCTATCAGCACCTCTATTTGAAATGCCTATCGGCAACAATATCTGGAATGCCTATCGGCACCTATATTTTAAATGCCTATCGGCTTCTATATCTGAAATGCCTATCGGCACCTATATCTGAAATGCCTATCGGCACCTATTTTTGAAATGCCTATCGAAAACTACATCTGAAATGCCTATCAGCACCAATATTTGAAATGCCTATCGGCAACCACATCAGAAATGCCTATCGACACCTATATCTGAAATGCCTTTCGGCATTTATATCTGAAATGCCTATAGAGACCTATATTTGAAATGCCTATCGGCTACTATATTTTAAATGCCTATCGGCAACTATATCTGATATGCCTATCGGCACCTATATCTAAAATGCCTATCGGCACCTATTTTTGAAATGCTTATCGGAAACTACATCTGAAATGCCTATCAGCACCTATATTTGAAATGCCTATCGGCAACCATATTTGGAATGCTTATCGGCACCTATATTTGAAATATCTATCGGCTTCTATATCTGAAATGCCTATCGGCACCAATTTTTGAAATGCTTATCGGAAACTACATCTGAAATGCCTATCAGCACCTATATTTGAAATGCCTATCGGCAACCATATTTGGAATGCTTATCGGCACCTATATTTTAATGCCTATCGCTTTCTATATCTGAAATGCCTATCGGCACCTATTTTTAAAAACCAATCGGCAACTATATCTGAAATGCCTATCGGCACCTATATCTTAAATGCCTATCGGTACCTATTTTTGAAATGCCTATCGGAAACTACCTTTGAAATGCCTATCAGCACCTATATTTGAAATGCCTATCGACAACGATATCTGGAATGCCTATCGGCACCTATATTTGAAGTGCCTATCGGCTTCTATATCTGAAATGCCTATCGGCACCTATTTTTAAAATGCCAATCGGCAACTATATCTGAAATGCCTATCGGCACCTATATCTGAAATGCCTATCGGCACCTATTTTTGAAATTCCTATCGGAAACTACATCTGAAATTCCTATCAGCACCTATATTTGAAATGCCTATCGGCAACCATATCTGGAATGCCTATCGGCACCTATATTTGAAATGCCTATCGGCTTCTATATCTGAAAAGCCTATCGGCACTTATTTTTAAAATGCCAATCGGCAACTATATCTGTATTGCCTATCGGCACCTATATCTGAAATGCCTATCGGCACCTATTTTTGAAATGCCTATCGGAAACTACATCTGAAATGCCTATCAGCACCTATATTTAAAATGCCTAACGGCAACCATATCTGGAATGCCTATCGGCACCTATATTTGGAATGCCTATCGGCTTCTATATCTGAAATGCCTATCGGCACCTATTTTTAAAATGCCAATCGGCAACTATATCTGAAATGCCTATCGGCACCTATATCTGAAATGCCTATTGGCACCAATTTTTGAAATGCCTATCGGAAACTGCATCTGGAATGCCTATCAGCACCTATATTTAAAATGCCTATCGGAAACCATATCTGGAATGCCTATCGGCACCTATATTTGAAATGCCTATCGGCTTCTATATCTGAAATGCCTATCGACACCTATTTTTAAAATGCCAATCGGCAACTATATCTGAAATGCCTATGGGCACCTATATCTGAAATGCCTATCGGCACCTATTTTTAAAATGCCAATCTGCAACTATATCTGAAATGCCTATCGGCACCAATTTTTGAAATGCCTATCGGAAACTGCATCTGGAATGCCTATCAGCACCTATATTTAAAATGCCTATCGGAAACCATATCTGGAATGTCTATCGGCACCTATATTTGAAATGCCTATCGGCTTCTATATCTGAAATGCCTATCGGCACCTATTTTTAAAATGCCAATCGGCAACTATATCTGAAATGCCTATCGGCACCTATATCTGAAATGCCTATCGGCACCAATTTTTGAAATGCCTATCGGAAACTGCATCTGGAATGCCTATCAGCACTTATATTTAAAATGCCTATCAGAAACCATATCTGGAATGCCTATCGGCACCTATATTTGAAATGCCTATCGGCTTCTATATCTGAACTGCCTATCGACACCTATTTTTAAAATGCCAATCGGCAACTATATCTGAAATGCCTATCGGCACCTATATTTGAAATGCCTATCGGCTTCTATATCTGAAAAGCCTATCGCACCTATTTTTAAAATGCCAATCGGCAACTATATCTGAGATGCCTATGGGCACCTATATCTGAAATGCCTATCGGCACCTATTTTTGAAATGCCTATCGGAAACTACATCTGAAATGCCTATCACACCTATATTTGAAATGATTATCGGCAACCATATCTGAAATGCCTATCGACACCTATATTTGAAATAACTATCGGCTTCTATATCTGAAATGCCTATCGACACCTATTTTTAAAATGCCAATCGGCAACTATATCTGAAAAGCCTATCGGCACCTATATCTGAAATGCCTATCGGCACCAATTTTTGAAATGCCTATCAGAAACTACATCTGAAATGCCTATCAGCACCTATATTTGAAATGCCTATCGGCAACAATATCTGGAATGCCTATCGGCAACAATATCTGGAATGCCTATCGGCACCTATATTTGAAATGCCTATTGGCTTCTATATCTGAAATGCCTATCAGCATCTATTTTAAAAATGCCAATCGTCAACTATATCTGAAATGCCTATCGGTACCTATATCTGAAATGCCTATCGGCGCCTATTTTTGAAATGCCTATCGGAAACTACATCTAAAATGTCTATCAGCACTTATATTTGAAATGCCTATCGGCAATCATATCTGGAATACCTATCGGCACCTATATTTAAAATGCCTATCGGCTTCTATATCTGAAATGCCTATCGGCACCTATTTTTAAAATGCCAATCGGCAACTATATCTGAAATGCCTATCGGCACCTATATCTGAAATGCCTATCGGCACCTATTTTTGAAATGCCTATCGGAAATTACATCTGAAATGCCTATCAGCACCTATATTTGAAATGCTTATCGGCAACCATATCTGAAATGCCTATCGACACCTATATTTGAAATACCTATCGGCTTCTATATCTGAAATGCCTATCGGCACCTATTTTTAAAAGGCCCATCGGAAACTATATCTGAAATGCCTATCGGCACCTATATCTGAAATGCCTATCGGCACCTATTTTTGAAATACCTATCGGAAACTACATCTGAAATGCCTATCAGCACCTATATTTGTAATGCCTATCGGCAACCATATCTGAAATGCCTATCGACACTTATATTTGAAATACCTATCGGCTTCTATATTTGAAATGCCTATCGGCACCTATTTTTAAAATGCCAATCGGCAACTATATCTGAAATGCCTATCGGCACCTAAATCTGAAATGCCTATCGGCACCAATTTTTGAAATGCCTATCGGAAACTACATCTGAAATGCCTATCAGCACCTATATTTGAAATGCCTATCGGCAACCATATCTGGAATGCCTATCGGCACCTATATTTGAAATGCCTATCGGCCTCTATATCTGAAATGCCTATCGGCACCTATTTTTAAATGCCAATCGGCAACTATATCTGAAATAGCTATCGGCACCTATATCTGAAATGCCTATCGGCACCAATTTTTGAAATGCCTATCGGAAACTACATCTGGAAAGCCTATCACCACCTATATTTGAAATGCCTATCGGCAACCATATCTGGAAGGCCTATCGGCACCTATATCTGATATGCCTATCGGCTTCTATATCTGAAATGCCAATCGACAACTATTTTTAAAATGCCAATCGGCAACTATATCTGAAATGCCTATGGGCACCTATAACTGAAATGCCTATCGGCACCTATTTTTGATATGCCTATCGGAAACTACATCTGAAATGCCTATCAGCACCTATATTTGAAATGATTATCGGCAACCATATCTGAAATGACTATCGACACCTATTTTTGAAATGCCTATCGGAAACTACATCTGAAATGCCTATCAGCACCTATATTTGAAATGCCTATCGGCAACTATATCTGGAATGCCTATCGGCACCTATATCTGAAATGCCTATCGGCTTCTATATCTGAAATGCCTATCGACAACTATTTTTAAAATGCCAATCGGCAACTATATCTGAAATGCCTATGGGCACCTATAACTGAAATGCCTATCGGCACCTATTTTTGATATGCCTATCGGAAACTACATCTGAAATGCCTATCAGCACCTATATTTGAAATGCCTATCGGCAACTATATCTGAAATGCCTATCGGCACCTATTTTTGAGATGCCTATCGAAAACTACATCTGAAATGCCTATCAGCACCTATATTTTAAATGCCTATCGGCAACTATATCTGATATGCCTATCGGCACCTATATCTAAAATGCCTATCGGCTCCTATTTTTGAAATGCCTATCGGAAACTACATCTACAATGCCTATCGGCACCTATTTTTAAAATCCAAATCGGCAACTATATCTGAAATGCCTATCGGGACCTACATCTGAAAAGCCTATCAGCACCTATATTTGAAATGCCTATCGGCAACCATATCTGAAATGCCTATCGACACCTATATTTGAAATACCTATCGGCTTCTATATCTGAAATGCCTATCGGCACCTATTTTTAAAATGCCAATCTGCAACTATATCTGAAATGCCTATCGGCACCTATATCTGAATTGCATATCGGCACCTATTTTTGAAATACCTATCGGAAACTACATCTGAAATGCCTATCAGCACCTATAATTGTAATGCCTATCGGCAATAATATCTGAAATTCCTATCGACACCTATATTTGAAATACCTATCGGCTTCTATATCTGAAATGCCTATCGGCCCCTATTTTTAAAATGCCAATCGGCAACTATATCTGAAATGCCTATCGGCACCTATATCTGAAATGCCTATCGGCACCAATTTTTGAAATGAGTATCGGAAACTACATCTGAAATGCCTATCAGCACTTATATTTGAAATGCCTATCGGCAACCATATCTGGAATGTTTATCGGCACCTATATTTGAAATGCCTATCGGCTTCTATATCTGAAATGCCTATCGGCACCTATTTTTAAAATGCCAATCGGCAACTATATCTGAAATGCCTATCGGCACCTATATCTGAAATGCCTATCGGCACCAATTTTTGAAATGCCTATCGGAAACTACATCTGGAATGCCTATCAGCACCTATATTTGAAATGCCTATCGGCAACCATATCTGGAATGCCTATCGGCACCTATATTTGAAATGCCTATCGGCTTCTATATCTGAAATGCCTATCGACACCTATTTTTAAAATGCCAATCGGCAACTATATCTGAAATGCCTATGGGCACCTATATCTGAAATGCCTATCGGCACCTATTTTTGAAATGCCTATCGGAAACTACATCTGAAATGCCTATTACACCTATATTTGAAATGATTATCGGCAACCATATCTGAAATGCCTATCGACACCTATATTTGAAATACCTATCGGCTTCTATATCTGAAATGCCTATCGGCACCTATTTTTTAAATGCCAATCGGCAACTATATCTGAAATGCCTATCTGCACCTATATCTGTAATGCTTATCGGCACCAATTTTTGAAATGCCTATCGGAAACTACATCTGAAATGCCTATCAGCACCTATATTTGAAATGCCTATCGGCAACAATATCTGGAATGCCTATCGGCACCTATATTTGAAATGCCTATCGGCTTCAATATCTGAAATGCCTATCGGCACCTATTTTTAAAATGCCAATCGTCAACTATATCTGAAATGCCTATCGGCACCTATATCTGAAATGCCTATCGGCGCCTATTTTTGAAATGCCTATCGGAAACTACATCTAAAATGCCTATCAGCACTTATATTTGAAATGCCTATCGGCAAACATATCTGGAATACCTATCGGCACCTATATTTGAAATGTCTATCGGGTTCTATATCTGAAATGCCTATCGGCACCTATTTTTAAAATGCCAATCGGCAACTATATCTGAAATGCCTATCGGCACTTATATCAGAAATGCCTATCGGCACCTATTTTTGAAATGCCTATCGGAAACTACATCTGGAATGCCTATCAGCACCTATATTTGAAATGCCTATCGGCAACCATATCTGGAATGCCTATCGGCACCTATATTTGAAATGCCAATCGGCAACTATATCTGAAATGCCTATGGGCACCTATATCTGAAATGCCTATCGGCACCTATTTTTGAAATGCCTATCGGAAACTACATCTGAATTGCCTATCAGCACCTATATTTGAAATGATTATCGGCAACCATATCTGAAATGCCTATCGACACCTATATTTGAAATACCTATCGGCTTCTATATCTGAAATGCCTATCGGCACCAATTTTTGAAATGCCTATCGGAAACTACATCTGAAATGCCTATCAGCACCTATATTTGAAATGCCTATCGGCAACCATATCTGGAATGCTTATCGGCACCTAGATTTTAATGCCTATCGGCTTCTATATCTGAAATGCCTATCGGCACCTATTTTTAAAATGCCAATCGGCTACTATATCTGAAATGTCTATCGGCACCTATAGCTGAAATGCCTATCGGTACCTATTTTTGAAATGCCTATCGGAAACTACCTTTGAAATGCCTATCAGCACCTATATTTGAAATGCCTATAGACAACCATATCTGGAATGCCTATCGGCACGTATATTTGAAAAGCCTATCGGCTTTTATACCTGAAAAGCCTATCGGCACATATTTTTAAAATGCCAATCGGCAACTATATCTGTAATGCCTATCGGCACTTATATCTGAAATGCCTATCGGCACCTATTTTTGAAATGCCTATCGGAAACTACATCTGAAATGCCTATCAGCACCTATATTTGAAATGCCTATCGGCAACCATATCTGGAATGCCTATCGGCACCTATATTTGAAATGCCTATCGGCTTCTATATCTGAAATGCCTATCAGCACCTATTTTTAAAATGCCAATCGGCAACTATATCTGAAATGCCTATCGGCACCTATATCTGAAATGCCTATCGGCACCAATTTTTGAAATGCCTATCGGAAACTACATTTGGAATGCCTATCAGCACCTATATTTGAAATGCCTATCGGCAACCATATCTGGAATGCCTATCGGCACCTATATTTGA
Source organism: Venustoraphidia nigricollis (assembly GCA_034508555.1). Lineage (NCBI taxonomy): Eukaryota > Metazoa > Arthropoda > Insecta > Raphidioptera > Raphidiidae > Venustoraphidia > Venustoraphidia nigricollis. The sequence goes on along the minus strand of JAVRKA010000211.1, from coordinate 186,778 downwards.
AATGCCTATCGGCTTCTATATCTGAAATGCCTATCGACACCTATTTTTAAAATGCCAATCGGCATCTATATCTGAAATGCCTATGGGCACCTATATCTGAAATGCCTATCGGCACCTATTTTTGAAATGCCTATCGGAAACTACATCTGAAATGCCTATCAGCACCTATATTTGAAATGATTATCGGCAACCATATCTGAAATGCCTATCGACACATATTTTTGAAATGCCTATCGGAAACTACATCTGAAATGCCTATTAGCACCTATATTTGAAATGCCTATCGGCAACCATATCTGGAATGCCTATCGGCACCTATATTTGAAATGCCTATCGGCTTCTATATCTGAAATGTCTATCGGCACTTATTTTTAAAATGCAAATCGGCAACTATATCTGAAGTGCCTATCGGCACCTATATCTGAAATGCCTATCGGCACCTATTTTTGAGATGCCTATCGAAAACAACATCTGAAATGCCTATCAGCACCTATATTTGAAATGCCTATCGGCAACCACATCAGAAATGCCTATCGGCACCTATATCTGAAATGCCTTTCGGCTTTTATATCTGAAATGCCTATCGACACCTGTATTTGAAATGCCTATCGGCACCTATATTTTAAATGCCTATCGGCAACTATATCTGATATGCCTATCGGCACCTATATCTAAAATGCCTATCGGCACGTATTTTTGAAATGCCTATCGGAAACTACATCTAAAATGCCTATCGGCACCTATTTTTAAAATGCCAATGTGCAACTATATCTGAAATGCCTATCAGCACCTATATTTGAAATGCCTATCGGCAACCATATCTGAAATGCCTATCGACACCTAGATTTGAAATACCTATCGGCTTCTATATCTGAAATGCCTATCGGCACCTATTTTTAAAATGCCAATCGGCTTCTATATCTGAAATGCCTATCGGCACCTATTTTTTAAATACCAATCGGCAACTACATCTGAAATGCCTATCAGCACCTATATTTGAAATGCCTATCGGCAACCATATCTGGAATGCCTATCGGCACCTATATTTGAAATGCCTATCGGCTTCTATATCTGAAATGCCTATCGACACCTATTTTTAAAATTCCAATTGGCAACTATATCTGAAATGCCTATCGGCATCTATATCTGAAATGCCTATCGGTACCCATTTTTGAAATGCCTATCGGAAACTACATCTGAAATGCCTATCAGCACTTATATTTGAAATGCCTATCGGCAACCATATCTGGAATGTTTATCGGCACCTATATTTGAAATGCCTATCGGCTTCTATATCTGAAATGCCTATCGGCACCTATTTTTAAAATGCCAATCGGCAACTATATCTGAAATGCCTATCGGCACCTATATCTGAAATGCCTATCGGCACCTATTTTTGAAATGCCTATCGGAAACTACATCTGAAATGCCTATCAGCACCTATATTTGAAATGCCTATCGGCAGCCATATCTAAAATGCCTATCGACACGTATATTTGAAATACCTATCGGCTTATATATCTGAAAGGCCTATCGGCACCTATTTTTAAAATGCCAATCAGTAACTATATCTGAAATGCCTATCGGCACCTATATCTGAAATGCCTATCGGCACCAATTTTTGAAATGCCTATCGGAAACTACATCTGGAATGCCTATCAGCACCTATATTTGAAATGCCTGTCGGCAACCATATCTGGAATGCCTATCGGCACCTATATTTGAAATGCCTATCGGCTTCTATATCTGAAATGCCTATCGACACCTATTTTTAAAATGCCAATCGGCAACTATATCTGAAATGCCTATGGGCACCTATATCTGAAATGCCTATCGGCACCTATTTTTGAAATGCCTATCGGAAACTACATCTGAAATGCCTATCACACCTATATTTGAAATGATTATCGGCAACCATATCTGAAATGCCTATTGACACCTATATCTGAAATGCCTATCGGCACCTATATCTGAAATGCCTATCGGCACCTATTTTTGGAAATGCCTATCGGAAACTACATCTGAAATGCCTATCAGCTCTTATATTTGAAATGCCTATCGGCAACCATATCTGGAATGTTTATCGGCACCTATATTTGAAATGCCTATCGGCTTCTATATCTGAAATACGTATCGGCACCTATTTTTAAAATGCCAATCGGCAACTATATCTGAAATGCCTATCGGTACCTATATCTGAAATGCCTATCGGCACCTATTTTTGAAATGTTTATCGGAAACTACATCTGAAATGCCTATCAGCACCTATATTTGAAATGCCTATCGGCAACCATATCTGAAATGCCTATCGACACCTATATTTGAAATACTTATCGGCTTCTATATCTGAAATGCCTATCGGCACCTATTTTTAAAATGCCAATCAGTAACTATATCTGAAATGCCTATCGGCACCTATATCTGAAATGCCTATCGGCACCAATTTTTGAAATGCCTATCGGAAACTACATCTGGAATGCCTATCAGCACCTATATTTGAAATGCCTATCGGCAACAATATCTGGAATGCCTATCGGCACCTATATTTGAAATGCCTATCGGCTTCTATGTCTGAAATGCCTATCGGCACCTATTTTTAAAATGCCAATCGTCAACTATATCTGAAATGCCTATCGGCACCTATATATGAAATGCCTATCGGCGCCTATTTTTGAAATGCCTATCGGAAACTACATCTAAAATGCCTATCAGCACTTATATTTGAAATGCCTATAGGCAACCATATCTGGAATACCTATCGGCACCTATATTTGAAATGCCTATAGGCAACCATATCTGGAATACCTATCGGCACCTATATTTGAAATGCCTATCGGCACCTATATTTTAAATGCCTATCGGCAACTATATCTGATATGCCTATCGGCACCTATATCTAAAATGCCTATCGGCACGTATTTTTGAAATGCCTATCGGAAACTACATCTAAAATGCCTATCGGCACCTATTTTAAAATGCCAATGTGCAACTATATCTGAAATGCCTATCAGCACCTATATTTGAAATGCCTATCGGCAACCATATCTGAAATGCCTATCGACACCTAGATTTGAAATACCTATCGGCTTCTATATCTGAAATGCCTATCGGCACCTATTTTTAAAATGCCAATCGGCTTCTATATCTGAAATGCCTAACGGCACCTATTTTTTAAATACCAATCGGCAACTACATCTGAAATGCCCATCAGCACCTATATTTGAAATGCCTATCGGCAACCATATCTGGAATGCCTATCGGCACCTATATTTGAAATGCCTATCGGCTTCTATATCTGAAATGCCTATCGACACCTATTTTTAAAATTCCAATTGGCAACTATATCTGAAATGCCTATCGGCATCTATATCTGAAATGCCTATCGGTACCTATTTTTGAAATGCCTATCGGAAACTACATCTGAAATGCCTATCAGCACTTATATTTGAAATGCCTATCGGCAACCATATCTGGAATGTTTATCGGCACCTATATTTGAAATGCCTATCGGCTTCTATATCTGAAATGCCTATCGGCACCTATTTTTTAAATGCCAATCGGCAACTATATCTGAAATGCCTATCGGCACCTATATCTGAAATGCCTATCGGCACCTATTTTTGAAATGCCTATCGGAAACTACATCTGAAATGCCTATCAGCACCTATATTTGAAATGCCTATCGGCAGCCATATCTAAAATGCCTATCGACACGTATATTTGAAATACCTATCGGCTTATATATCTGAAATGCCTATCGGCACCTATTTTTAAAATGCCAATCAGTAACTATATCTGAAATGCCTATCGGCACCTATATCTGAAATGCCTATCGGCACCAATTTTTGAAATGCCTATCGGAAACTACATCTGGAATGCCTATCAGCACCTATATTTGAAATGCCTGTCGGCAACCATATCTGGAATGCCTATCGGCACCTATATTTGAAATGCCTATCGGCTTCTATATCTGAAATGCCTATCGACACCTATTTTTAAAATGCCAATCGGCAACTATATCTGAAATGCCTATGGGCACCTATATCTGAAATGCCTATCGGCACCTATTTTTGAAATGCCTATCGGAAACTACATCTGAAATGCCTATCACACCTATATTTGAAATGATTATCGGCAACCATATCTGAAATGCCTATTGACACCTATATCTGAAATGCCTATCGGCACCTATATCTGAAATGCCTATCGGCACCTATTTTTGGAAATGCCTATCGGAAACTACATCTGAAATGCCTATCAGCTCTTATATTTGAAATGCCTATCGGCAACCATATCTGGAATGTTTATCGGCACCTATATTTGAAATGCCTATCGGCTTCTATATCTGAAATACCTATCGGCACCTATTTTTAAAATGCCAATCGGCAACTATATCTGAAATGCCTATCGGTACCTATATCTGAAATGCCTATCGGCACCTATTTTTGAAATGTTTATCGGAAACTACATCTGAAATGCCTATCAGCACCTATATTTGAAATGCCTATCGGCAACCATATCTGAAATGCCTATTGACACCTATATTTGAAATACTTATCGGCTTCTATATCTGAAATGCCTATCGGCACCTATTTTTAAAATGCCAATCAGTAACTATATCTGAAATGCATATCGGCACCTATATCTGAAATGCCTATCGGCACCAATTTTTGAAATGCCTATCGGAAACTACATCTGGAATGCCTATCGGCACCTATATTTTGAAGGCCTATCGGCAACAATATCTGGAATGCCTATCGGCACCTATATTTGAAATGCCTATCGGCTTCTATGTCTGAAATGCCTATCGGCACCTATTTTTAAAATGCCAATCGTCAACTATATCTGAAATGCCTATCGGCACCTATATATGAAATGCCTATCGGCGCCTATTTTTGAAATGCCTATCGGAAACTACATCTAAAATGCGTATCAGCACTTATATTTGAAATGCCTATAGGCAACCATATCTGGAATACCTATCGGCACCTATATTTGAAATGCCTATAGGCTTCTATATCTAAAATGCCTATCGGCACCTATTTTTAAAATGCCAATCGGCAACTATATCTGAAATGCCTATCGGCACCTATATCTGAAATGCCTATCGGCGCCTATTTTTGAAATGCCTATCGGAAACTACATCTGAAATGCCTATCAGCACCTATATTTGAAATGATTATCGGCAACCATATCTGAAATGCCTATCGACACCTATATTTGAAATACCTATCGGCTTCTATATCTGAAATGCCTATCGGCCCAATTTTTGAAATGCCTTTTGGAAACTACATCTGAAATGCCTATCAGCACCTATATTTGAAATGCCTATCGGCAACCATATCTGGAATGCTTATCGGCACCTATATATTAATGCCTATCGGCTTCTATATCTGAAATGCCTATCGGCACCTATATATGAAATGCCTATCGGCGCCTATTTTTGAAATGCCTATCGGAAACTACATCTAAAATGCCTATCAGCACTTATATTTGAAATGCCTATAGGCAACCATATCTGGAATACCTATCGGCACCTATATTTGAAATGCCTATAGGCTTCTATATCTAAAATGCCTATCGGCACCTATTTTTAAAATGCCAATCGGCAACTATATCTGAAATGCCTATCGGCACCTATATCTGAAATGCCTATCGGTACCTATTTTTGAAATGCCTATCGGAAACTACCTTTGAAATGCCTATCAGCACCTATATTTGAATTGCCTATCGACAACCATATCTGGAATGCCTATCGGCACCTATATTTGAAGTGCCTATCGGCTTCTATATCTGAAATGCCTATCGGCACCTATTTTTAAAATGCCAATCGACAACTATATCTGAAATGCCTATCGGCACCTATATCTGAAATGCCTATCGGCACCTATTTTTGAAATTCCTATCGCAAACTACATCTGAAATTCCTATCAGCACCTATATTTAAAATGCCTATCAGCAACCATATCTGGAATGCCTATCGGCACCTATATTTGAAATGCCTATCGGCTTCTATATCTGAAAAGCCTATCGGCACCTATTTTTAAAATGCCAATCGGCAACTATATCTGTAATGCCTATCGGCACCTATATCTGAAATGCCTATCGGCACCTATTTTTGAAATGCCTATCGGAAACTACATCTGTAATGCCTATCATCACCTATATTTGAAATGCCTATCGGCGACCATATCTGGAATGCCTATCGGCACCTATATTTGAAATGCCTATCGGCTTCTATATCTGAAATGCCTATCGGCACTTATTTTTAAAATGCAAATCGGCAACTATATCTGAAGTGCCTATCGGCACCTATATCTGAAATGCCTATCGGCACCTATTTTTGAGATGCCTATCGAAAACTACATCTGAAATGCCTATCAGCACCTATATTTGAAATGCCTATCGGCAACCACATCAGAAATGCTTATCGGCACCTATATCTGAAATGCCTTTCGGCATTTATATCTGAAATGCCTATCGACACCTATATTTGAAATGCCTATCGGCACCTATATTTTAAATGCCTATCGGCAACTATATCTGATATGCCTATCGGCACCTATATCTAAAATGCCTATCGGCACCTATTTTTGAAATGCCTATCGGAAACTACATCTAATATGCCTATCGGCACCTATTTTTAAAATGTTAATCGGCAACTATATCTGAAATGCCTATAGGCACCTATATCTGAAATGCCTATCGGTACCTATTTTTGAAAAGCCTATCGGAAACTACCTCTGAAATGCCTATCAGCACCTATATTTGAAATGCCTATCGACAACCATATCTGGAATGCCTATCGGCACCTATATTTGAAGTGCCTATCGTCTTCTATATCTGAAATGCCTATCGGCAACTATTTTTAAAATGCAAATCGGCAACTATATCTGAAATGCCTATTGGCACCTATATCTGAAATGCCTATCGGCACCTTTTTTTGAAATGCTTATCGGAAACTACATTTGAAATTCCTATCAGCACCTATATTTGAAATGCCTATCGGCAACCATATCTGGAATGCCTAGCGGCACCTATATTTGAAATGCCTATCGGCTTCTATATCTGAAATGCCTATCGGCACCTATTTTTAAAATGCCAATCGGCAACTATATCTGTAATGCCTATCGGCACCTATATCTGAAATGCCTATCGGCACCTATTTTTGAAATGCCTATCGGAAACTACATCTGAAATGCCTATCAGCACCAATATTTGAAATGCCTATCGGCAACCACATCAGAAATGCCTATTGGCACTTATATCTGAAATGCCTTTCGGAATTTATATCTGAAATGCCTATCGACACCTATATTTGAAATGCCTATCGGCACCTATATTTTAAATGCCTATCGGCAACTATATCTGATATGCCTATCGGCACCTATATCTAAAATGCCTATCGGCACCTATTTTTAAAATGCCAATCGGCAACTATATCTGAAATGCCTATCGGCACCTATATCTGAAATGCCTATCGGCACCAATTTTTGAAATGCCTATCGGAAACTACATCTGAAATGCCTATCAGCACCTATATTTGAAATGCCTATCGGCAACAATATCTGGAATGCCTATCGGCACCTATATTTGAAATGCCTATTGGCTTCTATATCTGAAATGCCTATCGGCACATATTTTAAAAATGCCAATCGTCAACTATATCTGAAATGCCTATCGGCACCTATATCTGAAATGCCTATCGGCGCCTATTTTTGAAATGCCTATCGGAAACTACATCTAAAATGCCTATCAGCACTTATATTTGAAATGCCCATAGGCAACCATATCTGGAATACCTATCGGCACCTATATTTGAAATGCCTATCGGCTTCTATATCTGAAATGCCTATTGGCACCTATTTTTAAAATGCCAATCGGCAACTATATCTGAAATGCCTATCGGCACCTATATCTGAAATGTATATCGGCACCTATTTTTGAAATACCTATCGGAAACTACATCTGAAATGCCTATCAGCACCTATATTTGTAATGCCTATCGGCAACCATATCTGAAATGCCTATCGACACCTATATTTGAAATGCCAATCGGCAACTATATCTGAAATGCCTATCGGCACCTATATCTGAAATGCCTATCGGCACCAATTTTTGAAATGCCTATCGGAAACTACATCTGAAATGCCTATCAGCACTTATATTTGAAATGCCCATAGGCAACCATATCTGGAATACCTATCGGCACCTATATTTGAAATGCCTATCGGCTTCTATATATGAAATGCCTATCGGCACCTATTTTTAAAATGCCAATCGGCAACTATATCTGAAATGCCTATCGGCACCTATATCTGAAATGCCTATCGGCGCCTATTTTTGAAATGCCTATCGGCAACAATATCTGGAATGCCTATCGGCACCTATATTTGAAATGCCTATCGGCTTCTATATCTGAAATGCCTATCGGCACATATTTTAAAAATGCCAATCGTCAACTATATCTGAAATGCCTATCGGCACCTATATCTGAAATGCCTATCGGCGCCTATTTTTGAAATGCCTATCGGAAACTACATCTAAAATGCCTATCAGCACTTATATTTGAAATGCCCCTAGGCAACCATATCTGGAATACCTATCGGCACCTATATTTGAAATGCCTATCGGCTTCTATATCTGAAATGCCTATCGGCACCTATTTTTAAAATGCCAATCGGCAACTATATCTGAAATGCCTATCGGCACCTATATCTGAAATGCCTATCGGCACCAATTTTTAAAATGCCTATCGGAAACTACATCTGAAATGCCTATCAGCACCTATATTTAATATGCCTATCGGCAACCATATCTGGAATGCCTATCGGCACCTATATTTTAAATGCCTATCGGCTTCTATATCTGAAATGCCTATCGACACCTATTTTTAAAATGCCAATTGGCAACTATATCTGAAATGCCTATCGGCATCTATATCTGAAATGCCTATCGGTACCTATTTTTGAAATGCCTATTGGAAACTACATCTGAAATGCCTATCACACCTATATTTGAAATGATTATCGGCAACCATATCTGAAATGCCTATTGACACCTATATCTGAAATGCCTATCGGCACCTATATCTGAAATGCCTATCGGCACCTATTTTTGGAAATGCCTATCGGAAACTACATCTGAAATGCCTATCAACTCTTATATTTGAAATGCCTATCGGCAACCATATCTGGAATGTTTATCGGCACCTATATTTGAAATGCCTATCGGCTTCTATATCTGAAATGCCTATCGGCACCTATTTTTAAAATGCCAATCGGCAACTATATCTGAAATGCCTATCGGCACCTATATCTGAAATGCCTATCGGCACCTATTTTTGAAATGCCTATCGGAAACTACATCTGAAATGCCTATCAGCACCTATATTTGAAATGCCTATCGGCAACCATATCTGAAATGCCTATCGACACCTATATTTGAAATACCTATCGGCTTATATATCTGAAATGCCTATCGGCACCTATTTTTAAAATGCCAATCAGTAACTATATCTGAAATGCCTATCGGCACCTATATCTGAAATGCCTATCGGCACCTATTTTTGAAATGCCTATCGGAAACTACATCTGAAATGCCTATCAGCACATATATTTGAAATGCCTATCGGCAACCATATCTGAAATGCCTATCGACACCTATATTTGAATTACCTATCGGCTTCTATATCTGAAATGCCTATCGGCACCTATTTTTAAAATGCCAATCGTCAACTATATCTGAAATGCCTATCGGCACCTATATCTGAAATGCCTATCGGCACCAATTTTGGAAATGCCTATCGGAAACTACATCTGAAATGCCTATCAGCATCTATATTTGAAATGCCTATCGGCAACCATATCTGGAATGCCTATCGGCACCTATATTTGAAATGCCTATCGGCTTCTATATCTGAAATGCCTATCGACACCTATTTTTAAAATGCCAATTGGCAACTATATCTGAAATGCCTATAGGCATCTATATCTGAAATGCCTATCGGTACCTATTTTTGAAATGCCTATCGGAAACTACATCTGAAATGCCTATCAGCACTTATATTTGAAATGCCTATCGGCAACCATATCTGGATTGTTTATCGGCACCTATATTTGAAATGCCTATCGGCATCTATATCTGAAATGCCTATCGGCACCTATTTTTAAAATGCTAATCGGCAACTATATCTGAAATGCCTATCGGCATCTATATCTGAAATGCCTATCGGCACCAATTTTTGAAATGCCTATCGGAAACTACATCTGAAATGCCGATCAGCACCTATATTTGAAATGGCTATCGGCAACCATATCTGAAATGCCTATCGACACCTATATTTGAAATACCTATCGGCTCATATATCTGAAATGCCTATCGGCACCTATTTTTAAAATGCCAGTCAGTAACTCTATCTGAAATGCCTATCGGCACCTATATCTGAAATGCCTATCGGCACCAATTTTTGAAATGCCTATCGGAAACTACATCTGGAATGCCTATCAGCACCTATATTTGAAATGCCTATCGGCAACCATATCTGGAATGCCTATCGGCACCTATATTTGAAATGCCTATCGGCTTCTATATCTGAAATGCCTATCGATACCTATTTTTAAAATGCCAATCGGCAACTATATCTGAAATGTCTATGGGCAACTATATCTGAAATGCCTATCGGCACCTATTTTTGAAATGCCTATCGGAAACTACATCTGAAATGCCTATCACACCTATATTTGAAATGACTATCGGCAACCATTTCTGAAATGCCTATTGACACCTATATTTGAAATACCTATCGGCTTCTATATCTGAAATGCCTATCGGCACCTATTTTTAAAATGCCAATCGGCAACTATATCTGAAATGCCTATCGGCACCTATTTCTGAAATGCCTATCGGCACCAATTTTTGAAATGCCTATCGGAAACTACATCTGAAATGCCTATCAGCACCTATATTTGAAATGCCTATTGGCAACAATATCTGGAATGCCTATCGGCACCTATATTTGAAATGCCTATCGGCTTCTATATCTGAAATGCCTATCGGCACCTATTTTTAAAATGCCAATCGTCAACTATATCTGAAATGCCTATCGGCACCTATATCTGAAATGCCTATCGGCGCCTATTTTTGAAATGCCTATCGGAAACTACATCTAAAATGCCTATCAGCACTTATATTTGAAATGCCTATAGGCAACCATATCTGGAATACCTATCGGCACCTATATTTGAAATGCCTATTGGCTTCTATATCTGAAATGCCTATCGGCACCTATTTTTAAAATGCCAATCGGCAACTATATCTGAAATGCCTATCGGCACCTATATCTGAAATGCCTATCGGCACCTATTTTTGAAATGCCTATCGGAAACTACATCTGAAATGCCTATCAGCACCTATATTTGAAATGCCTATCGGCTACCATATCTGAAATGCCTATCCACACCTATATTTGAAATAGCTATCGGCTTCTATATCTGAAATGCCTATCGGCACCTATTTTTAAAATGCCCCTCGGCAACTATATCTGAAATGCCTATCGGCACCTATATTTGAAATGCCTATCGGCTTCTATATCTGAAATGCCTGTCGGCACCTATTTTTAAAATGCCAATCGGCAACTATATCTGAAATGCCTATCGGCACCTATATCTGAAATGCCTATCGGCACCTATTTTTGAAATGCCTATCGGAAACTACATCTGAAATGCCTATCATCACCTATATTTGAAATGCCTATCGGCAACCATATCTGGAATGCCTATCGGCACCTATATTTGAAATGCCTATCGGCTTCTATATCTGAAATACCTATCGGCACTTATTTTTAAAATGCAAATCGGCAACTATATCTGAAGTGCCTATCGGCACCTATATCTGAAATGCCTATCGGCACCTATTTTTGAGATGCCTATCGAAAACTACATCTGAAATGCCTGTCAGCACCTATATTTGAAATGCCTATCGGCAAACACATCAGAAATGCTTATCGGCACCTATATCTGAAATGCCTTTCGGCATTTATATCTGAAATGCCTATCGACACCTATATTTGAAATGCCTATCAGCACCTATATTTTAAATGCCTATCGGCAACTATATCTGATATGCCTATCGGCACCTATATCTAAAATGCCTATCGGCATTTTTTTTTGAAATGCCTATCGGAAACTACATCTGAAATGCCTATCAGCACCTATATTTGAAATGCCTATCGGCTACCATATCTGAAATGCCTATCCACACCTATATTTGAAATAGCTATCGGCTTCTATATCTGAAATGCCTATCGGCACCTATTTTTAAAATGCCCATCGGCAACTATATCTGAAATGCCTATCGGCACCTATATTTGAAATGCCTATCGGCTTCTATATCTGAAATGCCTGTCGGCACCTATTTTTAAAATGCCAATCGGCAACTATATCTAAAATGCCTATCGGCACCTATATCTGAAATGCCTATCGGCACCTATTTTTAAAATGCCAATCGGCAACTATATCTAAAATGCCTATAGGCACCTATATCTGAAATGCCTATCGGTACCTATTTTTGAAAAAGCCTATCGGAAACTACCTCTCAAATGCCTATCAGCACCTATATTTGAAATGCCTATCGACAACCATATCTGGAATGCCTATCGGCACCTATATTTGAAGTGCCTATCGGCTTCTATATCTGAAATGCCTATCGGCACCTATTTTTAAAATGCCAATCGGCAACTATATCTGAAATGCCTATTGGCACCTATATCTGAAATGCCTATCGGCACCTTTTTTTGAAATGCCTATCGGAAACTACATTTGAAATTCCTATCAGCACCTATATTTGAAATGCCTATCGGCAACCATATCTGGAATGCCTATCGGCACCTATATTTGAAATGCCTATCGGCAACCATATCTGGAATGCCTATCGGCACCTATATTTGAAATGCCTATCGGCTTCTATATCTGAAATGCCTATCGGCACCTATTTTTAAAATGCCAATCGGCAACTATATCTGTAATGCCTATCGGCACCTATATCTGAAATGCCTATAGGCACCTATTTTTGAAATGCCTATCGGAAACTACATCTGAAATGCCTATCAGCACCAATATTTGAAATGCCTATCGGCAACAACATCAGAAATGCCTATCGGCACCTATATCTGAAATGCCTTTCGGAATTTATATCTGAAATGCCTATCGGCACCTATATTTTAAATGCCTATCGGCAACTATATCTGATATGCCTATCGGCACCTATATCTAAAATGCCTATCGGAACCTATTTTTGAAATGCCTATCGGAAACTACATCTAAAATGCCTATCGGCACCTATTTTTAAAATGCCAATCGGCAACTATATCTGAAATGCCTATCGGCACCTATATCTGAAATGCCTATCGGCACCAATTTTTGAAATGCCTATCGGAAAATACATCTGAAATGCCTATCAGCACCTATATTTGAAATGCCTATCGGCAACAATATCTGGAATGCCTATCGGCACCTATATTTGAAATGCCTATCGGCTTCTATATCTGAAATGCCTATCGGCACATATTTTTAAAATGCCAATCGTCAACTATATCTGAAATGGGTATCGTTACCTATATCTGAAATGCCTATCGGCGCCTATTTTTGAAATGCCTATCGGAAACTACATCTAAAATGCCTATCAGCACTTATATTTGAAATGCCTATAGGCAACCATATCTGGAATACCTATCGGCACCTATATTTGAAATGCCTATCGGCTTCTATATCTGAAATGCCTATCGGCACCTATTTTTAAAATGCCAATCGGCAACTATATCTGAAATGCCTATCGGCACCTATATCTGAAATGCCTATCGGCACCTATATTTGAAATGAATATCGGCAACCATATCTGAAATCCCTATCGACACCTATATTTGAAATACCTATCGGCTTATATATCTGAAATGCCTATCGGCACCAATTTTTGAAATGCCTATCGGAAACTACATCTGGAATGCCTATCAGCACCTATATTTGAAATACCTGTCGGCAACCATATCTGGAATGCCTATCGGCACCTATATTTGAAATGCCTATCGGCTTCTATATCTAAAATGCCTATCGACACCTATTTTTAAAATGCCAATCGGCAACTATATCTGAAATGCCTATGGGCACCTATATCTGAAATGCTTATCGGCACCTATTTTTGAAATGCCTATCGGAAACTACATCTGAAATGTCTATCACACCTATATTTGAAATGATTATCGGCAACCATATCTGAAATGCCTATTGACACCTATATCTGAAATGCCTATCGGCACCTATATCTGAAATGCCTATCGGCACCTACTTTTGGAAATGCCTATCTGAAACTACATCTGAAATGCCTATCAGCACCTATATTTGAAATGCCTATCGGCAACCATATCTGAAATGCCTATCGACACCTATATTTGAAATACCTATCGGCTTATATATCTGAAATGCCCATCGGCACCTATTTTTAAAATGCCAATCAGTAACTATATCTGAAATGCCTATCGGCACCTATATCTGAAATGCCTATCGGCACCAATTTTTGATATGCCTATCGGAAACTACATCTGGAATGCCTATCAGCACCTATATTTGAAATGCCTATCGGCAACCATATCTGGAATGCCTATCGGCACCTATATTTGAAAGGCCTATCGGCTTCTATATCTGAAATGCCTATCGACACCTATTTTTAAAATGCCAATCGGCAACTATATCTGAAATGCCTATGGGCAACTATATCTAAAATGCCTATCGGCACCTATTTTTGAAATGCCTATCGGAAACTACATCTGAAATGCCTATCACACCTATATTTGAAATGACTATCAACAACCAATTCTAAAATGCCTATTGACACCTATATTTGAAATACCTATCGGCTTCTATATCTGAAATGCCTATCGGCACCTATTTTTAAAATGCCAATCGGCAACTATATCTGAAATGCCTATCGGCACCTATATCTGATATGCCTATCGGCACCAATTTTTGAAATGCCTATCGGAAACTACATCTGAAATGCCTATCAGCACCTATATTTGAAATGCCTATCGGCAACAATATCTGGAATGCCTATCGGCACCTATATTTGAAATGCCTATCGGCTTCTATATCTGAAATGCCTATCGGCACCTATTTTTAAAATGCCAATCGTCAACTATATCTGAAATGCCTATCGGCACCTATATCTGAAATGCCTATCGGCGCCTATTTTTGAAATGCCTATCGGAAACTACATCTAAAATGCCTATCAGCACTTATATTTGAAATGCCTATCGGCAACAATATCTGGAATACCTATCGGCACCTATATTTGAAATGCCTATCGGCTTCTATATCTGAAATGCCTATCGGCACCTATTTTTAAAATGCCAATCGGCAACTATATCTGAAATGCCTATCGGCACCTATATCTGAAATGCCTATCGGCACCTATTTTTGAAATGCCTATCGGAAACTACATCTGAAATGCCTATCAGCACCTATATTTGAAATGCCTATCGGCAACCATATCTGAAATGCCTATCCACACCTATATTTGAAATACCTATCGGCTTCTATATCTGAAATGCCTATCGGCACCTATTTTTAAAATGCCCATCGGCAACTATATCTGAAATGGCTATCGGCACCTATATCTGAAATGCCTATCGGCACCTATTTTTGAAATACCTATCGGAAACTACATCTGAAATGCCTATCAGCACCTATATTTGTAATGCCTATCGGCACCCATATCTGAAATGCCTATCGACACCTATATTTGAAATACCTATCGGCTTCTATATCTGAAATGCCTATCGGCACCTATTTTTAAAATGCCAATCGGCAACTATATCTGAAATGCCTATCGGCACCTATATCTGAAATGCCTATCGGCACCAATTTTTGAAATGCCTATCGGAAACTATATCTGAAATGCCTATCAGCACCTATATTTGAAATGCCTATCGGCAACCATATCTGGAATGCCTATCGGCACCTATATTTGAAATGCCTATCGGCTTCTATATCTGAAATGCCTATCGGCACCTATTTTTAAAATGCCAATCGGCAACTATATCTGAAATGCCTATCGACACCTATATTTGAAATACCTATCGGCTTCTATATCTGAAATGCATATCGGCACCAATTTTTGAAATGCCTATCGGAAACTACATCTGAAATGCCTATCAGCACCTATATTTGAAATGCCTATCGGCAATCATATCTGGAATGCTTATCGGCACCTATATTTTATGTGCCTATCGGCTTCTATATCTGAAATGCCTATCGGCACCTATTTTTAAAATGCCAATCGGCAACTATATCTGAAATGCCTATCGGCACCTATATCTGAAATGCCTATCGGTACCTATTTTTGAAATGCTTATCGGAAACTACCTTTGAAATGCCTATCAGCACCTATATTTGAAATGCCTATCGACAACCATATCTGGAATGCCTATCGGCACCTATATTTGAAGTGCCTATCGGCTTCTATATCTGAAATGCCTATCGGCACCTATTTTTAAAATGCTTATCGGCACCTATATCTGAAATGCCTTTCGGCATTTATATCTGAAATGCCTATCGACACCTATATTTGAAATGCCTATCGACACCTATATTTTAAATGCCTATCGGCAACTATATCTGATATGCCTATCGGCACCTATATCTAAAATGCCTATCGGCACCTATTTTTGAAATGCCTATCGGAAACTACATCTAATATGCCTATCGGCACCTATTTTTAAAATGCCAATCGGCAACTATATCTGAAATGCCTATCGGCACCTATATCTGAAATGCCTATCGGCAACAATATCTGGAATGCCTATCGGCACCTATATTTGAAATGCCTATCGGCTTCTATATCTGAAATGCCTATCGGCACCTATTTTTAAAATGCCAATCGGCAACTATACCTGAAATGCCTATCGGCACCTATATCTGAAATGCCTATCGGCGCCTATTTTTGAAATGCCTATCGGAAACTACATCTAAAATGCCTATCAGCACTTACATTTGAAATGCCTATCGGCAACCATATCTGGAATACCTATCGGCACCTATATTTGAAATGCCTATCGGCTTTTATATCTGAAATGCCTATCAGCACCTATTTTTAAAATGCCAATCGGCAACTATATCTGAAATGCCTATCGGCACCTATATCTGTATGCCTATCGGCACCTATTTTTGAAATGCTTATCAGCAACTATATCTGAAATGCCTATCGGCACCTATATCTGAAATGCCTATCGGCACCAATTTTTGAAATGCCTATCGGAAACTACATCTGAAATGCCTATCAGCACCTATATTTGAAATGCCTATCGGCAACCATATTTGGAATGCCTATCGGCACCTATATATGAAATGCCTATCGGCTTCTATATCTGAAATGCCTATCGGCACCTATTTTTAAAATGCCAATCGGCAACTATATCTGAAATGCCTATCGGCACCTATATCTGAAATGCCTATCGGCACCTATTTTTGAAATGCCTATCGGAAACTACATCTAAAATGCCTATCAGCACCTAAATTTGAAATGCCCATCGGCAACCATATCTGAAATGCCTATCGACACCTATATTTGAAATACCTATCGGCTTATATATCTGAAATGCCTATCGGCACATATTTTTAAAATGCCAATCAGTAACTATATCTGAAATGCCTATCGGCACCTATATCTGAAATGCCTATCGGCACCAATTTTTATAATGCCTATCGGAAACTACATCTGGAATGCCTATCAGCACCTATATTTGAAATGCCTATCGGCAACCATATCTGGAATGCCTATCGGCACCTATATTTGAAATGCCTATCGGCTTCTATATCTGAAATGCCTATCGACACCTATTTTTAAAATGCCAATCGGCAACTATATCTGAAATGCCTATGGGCACTTATATCTGAAATGCCTATCGGCACCTATTTTTGAAATGCTTATCGGAAACTACATCTGAAATGCCTATTAGCACCTATATTTGAAGTGATATTCGGCAACCATATCTGAAATGCCTATCGACACCTATATTTGAAATACCTATCGGCTTCTATATCTGAAATGCCTATCGGCACCAATTTTTGAAATGCCTATCGCAAACTACATCTGAAATGCCTATCAGCACCTATATTTGAAATGCCTATCGGCAACCATATCTGGAATGCTTATCCGCACCTATATTTTAATGCCTATCGGCTTCTATATCTGAAATGCCTATCGGCACCTATTTTTAAAATGCCAATCGGCAACTATATCTGAAATGCCTATCGGCACCTATATCTGAAATGCCTATCGGCACCTATTTTTGAAATTCCTATCGGAAACTACATCTGAAATTCCTATCAGCACCTATATTTGAAATGAATATCGGCAACCATATCTGGAATGCCTATCGGCACCTATATTTGAAATGCCTATCGGCTTCTATATCTGAAAAGCCTATCGGCACCTATTTTTAAAATGCCAATCGGCAACTATATCTGTAATGCCTATCAACACTTATATCTGAAATGCCTATCGGCACCTATTTTTTTAATGCCTATCGGAAACTACATCTGAAATGCCTATCAGCAACAATATTTGGATTGCCTATCGGCAACCATATCTGAAATGCCTATCGGCACCTATATTTGAAATGCCTATCGGCTTCTATATCTGAAATGCCTATCGGCACCTATTTTTAAAATGCCAATCGGCAACTATATCTGAAATGCCTATCGGCACCTATATCTGAAATGCCTATCGGCACCTATTTTTGAAATGCCTATCGGAAACTACATCTGAAATGCCTATCAGCACCTATATTTGAAATGCCTATCGGCAACCATATCTGGAATGCCTATCGGCACCTATATTTGAAATGCCTATCGGCTTCTATATCTGCAATGCCTATCGGCACCTGTTTTTAAAATGCCAATCGGCAACTATATTTGAAATGCCTATCGGCACCTATATCTGAAATGCCTATCGGCACCTATTTTTGAAATGCCTATCATAAACTACATCTGAAATGCCTATCAGCACCTATATTTGAAATGCCTATCGGCAACCATATCTGGAATGCCTATCGGCACCTATATTTGAAATGCCTATCGGCTTCTATATCTGAAATGCCTATCGGCACCTATTTTTAAAATGCCAATCGGCAACTATATCTGAAATGCCTATGGGCACCTATATCTGAAATGCCTATCGGCACCTATTTTTGAAATGCCTATCGGAAACTACATCTGAAATGCCTATCAGCACCTATATTTGAAATGATTATCGGCAACCATATCTGAAATGCCTATCGACACCTATATTTGAAATACCTATCGGCTTCTATATCTGAAATGCCTATCGGCACCTATTTTTAAAATGCCAATCGGCAACTATATCTGAAATGCCTATCGGCACCTATATCTGAAATGCCTATCGGCACCAATTTTTGAAATGCCTATCGGAAACTACATCTGAAATGCCTATCAGCACCTATGTTTGAAAGGCCTATCGGCAACCATATCTGGAATGCTTATCGGCACCTATATTTTAATGCCTATCGGCTTCTATATCTGAAATGCCTATCGGCACCTATTTTTAAAATGCCAATCGGCAACTATATCTGAAATGCCTATTGGCACCTATATCTGAAATGCCTATCGGCACCTATTTTTGAAATGCCTATCGGAAACAACATCTGAAATTCCTATCAGCACCTATATTTGAAATGCCTATCGGCAACCATATCTGGAATGCCTATCGGCACCTATATTTGAAATGCTTATCGGCTTTTATATCTGAAATGCCTATCGGTACCTATTTTTGAAATGCCTATCGGAAACTACATCTGAAATGCCTATCAGCACTTATATTTAAAATGCCTATCGGCAACCATATCTGGAATGCCTATCGGTACCTATATTTGAAATGCCTATCGGCTTCTATATCTGAAATGCCTATCGGCACCTATTTTTAGAATGCCAATCGGCAACTATATCTGAAATGCCTATGGGCACCTATATCTGAAATGCCTATCGGCACCTATTTTTAAAATGCCAATCGGCAACTATATCTGAAGTACCAATCGGCACCTATATCTGAAATGCCTATCGGCACCTATTTTTGAAATGCCTATCGGAAACTACATCTGAAATGCCTATCAGCACCTATATTTGAAATGCCTATCGGCAACCATATATGAAATGACTATCGACACCTATATTTGAAATACCTATCGGCTTATATATCTGAAATGCCTATCGGCACCTATTTTTAAAATGCCAATCAGTGACTATATCTGAAATGCCTATCGGCACCTATATCTGAAATGCCTATCGCCACCAATTTTTGAAATGCCTATCGGAAACTACATCTGGAATGCCTATCAGCACCTATATTTGAAATGCCTATCGGCAACCATATCTGGAATGCCTATCGGCACCTATATTTGAAATGCCTATCGGCTTCTATATCTGAAATGCCTATCGACACCTATTTTTAAAATGCCAATTGGCAACTATATCTGAAATGCCTATGGGCACCTATATCTGAAATGCCTATCGGCACCTATTTTTGAAATGCCTATCGGAAACTACATCTGAAATGCCTATCAGCACCTATATTTGAAATGATTATCGGCAACCATATCTGAAATGCCTATCGACACCTATATTTGAAATACCTATCGGCTTCTATATCTGAAATGCCTATCGGCACCTATTTTTAAAATGCCAATCGGCAACTATATCTGAAATGCCTATCGGCACCTATATCTGAAATGCCTATCGGCACCAATTTTTGAAATGCCTATCGGAAACTACATCTGAAATGCCTATCAGCACCTATGTTTGAAATGCCTATCGGCAACCATATCTGGAATGCCTATCGGCACCCATATTTTAATGCCTATCGGCTTCTATATCTGAAATGCCTATCGGCACCTATTTTTAGAATGCCAATCGGCAACTATATCTGAAATGCCTATGGGCACCTATATCTGAAATGCCTATCGGCACCTATTTTTGAAATGCCTATCGGAAACTACATCTGAAATGCCTATCAGCACCTATATTTGAAATGCCTATCGGCAACCATATCTGGAATGCCCATCGGCACCTATATTTGAAATGCTTATCGGCTTTTATATCTGAAATGCCTATGGGTACCTATTTTTGAAATGCCTATCGGAAACTACATCTGAAATGCCTATCAGCACTTATATTTGAAATGCCTATCGGCAACCATATCTGGAATGCCTATCTGTACCTATATTTGAAATGCCTATCGGCTTCTATATCTGAAATGCCTATCGGCACCTATTTTTAGAATGCCAATCGGCAACTATATCTGAAATGCCTATGGGCACCAATATCTGAAATGCCTATCGGCACCTATTTTTAAAATGCCAATCGGCAACTATATCTGTAATGCCTATCGGCACTTATATCTGAAATGCCTATCGGCACCTATTTTTTTAATGCCTATCGGAAACTACATCTGAAATGCCTATCAGCACCAATATTTGAATTGCCTATCGGCAACCATATCTGAAATGCCTATCGGCACCTATATTTGAAATGCCTATCGGCTTCTATATCTGAAATGCCTATCGGCAGCTATTTTTAAAATGCCAATCGGCAACTATATCTGAAATGCCTATCGGCACCTATATCTGAAATGCCTATCGGCACCTTTTTTTGAAATGCCTATCGGAAACTACATCTGAAATGCCTATCAGCACCTATATTTGAAATGCCTATCGGCAACCATATCTGGAATGCCTATCGGCACCTATATTTGAAATTCCTATCGGCTTCTATATCTGCAATGCCTATCGGCACCTGTTTTTAAAATGCCAATCGGCAACTATATTTGAAATGCCTATCGGCATCTATATCTGAAATGCCTATCGGCACCTATTTTTGAAATGCCTATCGGAAACTACATCTGAAATGCCTATCAGCACCTATATTTGAAATGCCTATCGGCAACCATATCTGGAATGCCTATCGGCATCTATATTTGAAATGCCTATCGGCTTCTATATCTGAAATGCCTATCGGCACCTATTTTTAAAATGCCAATCGGCAACTATATCTGAAATGCCTATGGGCACCTATATCTGAAATGCCTATCGGCACCTATTTTTGAAATGCCTATCGGAAACTACATCTGAAATGCCTATCAGCACCTATATTTGAAATGATTATCGGCAACCATATCTGAAATGCCTATCGACACCTATATTTGAAATACCTATCGGCTTCTATATCTGAAATGCCTATCGGCACCTATTTTTAAAATGCCAATCGGCAACTATATCTGAAATGCCTATCGGCACCTATATCTGAAATGCCTATCGGCACCAATTTTTGAAATGCCTATCGGAAACTACATCTGAAATGCCTATCAGCACCTATGTTTGAAATGCCTATCGGCAACCATATCTGGAATGCTTATCGGCACCCATATTTTAATGCCTATCGGCTTCTATATCTGAAATGCCTATCGGCACCTATTTTTAGAATGCCAATCGGCAACTATATCTGAAATGCCTATGGGCACCTATATCTGAAATGCCTATCGGCACCTATTTTTGAAATGCCTATCGGAAACTACATCTGAAATGCCTATCAGCACCTATATTTGAAATGCCTATCGGCAACCATATCTGGAATGCCTATCGGCACCTATATTTGAAATGCTTATCGGCTTTTATATCTGAAATGCCTATGGGTACCTATTTTTGAAATGCCTATCGGAAACTACATCTGAAATGCCTATCAGCACTTATATTTGAAATGCCTATCGGCAACCATATCTGGAATGCCTATCTGTACCTATATTTGAAATGCCTATCGGCTTCCATATCTGAAATGCCTATCGGCACATATTTTTAGAATGCCAATCGGCAACTATATCTGAAATGCCTATGGGCACCAATATCTGAAATGCCTATCGGCACCTATTTTTAAAATGCCAATCGGCAACTATATCTGTAATGCCTATCGGCACTTATATCTGAAATGCCTATCGGCACCTATTTTTTTAATGCCTATCGGAAACTACATCTGAAATGCCTATCAGCACCAATATTTGAATTGCCTATCGGCAACCATATCTGAAATGCCTATCGGCACCTATATTTGAAATGCCTATCGGCTTCTATATCTGAAATGCCTATCGGCAGCTATTTTTAAAATGCCAATCGGCAACTATATCTGAAATGCCTATCGGCACCTATATCTGAAATGCCTATCGGCACCTTTTTTTGAAATGCCTATCGGAAACTACATCTGAAATGCCTATCAGCACCTATATTTGAAATGCCTATCGGCAACCATATCTGGAATGCCTATCGGCACCTATATTTGAAATTCCTATCGGCTTCTATATCTGCAATGCCTATCGGCACCTGTTTTTAAAATGCCAATCGGCAACCATATTTGAAATGCCTATCGGCACCTATATCTGAAATGCCTATCGGCACCTATTTTTGAAATGCCTATCGGAAACTACATCTGAAATGCCTATCAGCACCTATATTTGAAATGCCTATCGGCAACCATATCTGGAATGCCTATCGGCACCTATATTTGAAATGCCTATCGGCTTCTATATCTGAAATGCCTATCGGCACCTATTTTTAAAATGCCAATCGGCAACTATATCTGAAATGCCTATGGGCACCTATATCTGAAATGCCTATCGGCACCTATTTTTGAAATGCCTATCGGAAACTACATCTGAAATGCCTATCAGCACCTATATTTGAAATGATTATCGGCAACCATATCTGAAATGCCTATCGACACCTATATTTGAAATACCTATCGGCTTCTATATCTGAAATGCCTATCGGCACCTATTTTTAAAATGCCAATCGGCAACTATATCTGAAATGCCTATCGGCACCTATATCTGAAATGCCTATCGGCACCAATTTTTGAAATGCCTATCGGAAACTACATCTGAAATGCCTATCAGCACCTATGTTTGAAATGCCTATCGGCAACCATATCTGGAATGCTTATCGGCACCCATATTTTAATGCCTATCGGCTTCTATATCTGAAATGCCTATCGGCACCTATTTTTAGAATGCCAATCGGCAACTATATCTGAAATGCCTATGGGCACCTATATCTGAAATGCCTATCGGCACCTATTTTTGAAATGCCTATCGGAAACTACATCTGAAATGCCTATCAGCACCTATATTTGAAATGCCTATCGGCAACCATATCTGGAATGCCTATCGGCACCTATATTTGAAATGCTTATCGGCTTTTATATCTGAAATGCCTATGGGTACCTATTTTTAAAATGCCTATCGGAAACTACATCTGAAATGCCTATCAGCACTTATATTTGAAATGCCTATCGGCAACCATATCTGGAATGCCTATCTGTACCTATATTTGAAATGCCTATCGGCTTCTATATCTGAAATGCCTATCGGCACCTATTTTTAGAATGCCAATCGGCAACTATATCTGAAATGCCTATGGGCACCAATATCTGAAATGCCTATCGGCACCTATTTTTAAAATGCCAATCGGCAACTATATCTGTAATGCCTATCGGCACTTATATCTGAAATGCCTATCGGCACCTATTTTTTTAATGCCTATCGGAAACTACATCTGAAATGCCTATCAGCACCAATATTTGAATTGCCTATCGGCAACCATATCTGAAATGCCTATCGGCACCTATATTTGAAATGCCTATCGGCTTCTATATCTGAAATGCCTATCGGCACCTATTTTTAAAATGCCAATCGGCAACTATATCTGAAATGCCTATCGGCACCTATATCTGAAATGCCTATCGGCACCTATTTTTGAAATGCCTATCGGAAACTACATCTGAAATGCCTATCAGCACCTATATTTGAAATGCCTATCGGCAACCATATCTGGAATGCCTATCGGCACCTATATTTGAAATTCCTATCGGCTTCTATATCTGCAATGCCTATCGGCACCTGTTTTTAAAATGCCAATCGGCAACTATATTTGAAATGCCTATCGGCACCTATATCTGAAATGCCTATCGGCACCTATTTTTGAAATGCCTATCGGAAACTACATCTGAAATGCCTATCAGCACCTATATTTGAAATGCCTATCGGCAACCATATCTGGAATGCCTATCGGCACCTATATTTGAAATGCCTATCGGCTTCTATATCTGAAATGCCTATCGGCACCTATTTTTAAAATGCCAATCGGCAACTATATCTGAAATGCCTATGGGCACCTATATCTGAAATGCCTATCGGCACCTATTTTTGAAATGCCTATCGGAAACTACATCTGAAATGCCTATCAGCACCTATATTTGAAATGATTATCGGCAACCATATCTGAAATGCCTATCGACACCTATATTTGAAATACCTATCGGCTTCTATATCTGAAATGCCTATCGGCACCTATTTTTAAAATGCCAATCGGCAACTATATCTGAAATGCCTATCGGCACCTATATCTGAAATGCCTATCGGCACCAATTTTTGAAATGCCTATCGGAAACTACATCTGAAATGCCTATCAGCACCTATGTTTGAAAGGCCTATCGGCAACCATATCTGGAATGCTTATCGGCACCTATATTTTAATGCCTATCGGCTTCTATATCTGAAATGCCTATCGGCACCTATTTTTAAAATGCCAATCGGCAACTATATCTGAAATGCCTATTGGCACCTATATCTGAAATGCCTATCGGCACCTATTTTTGAAATGCCTATCGGAAACTACATCTGAAATTCCTATCAGCACCTATATTTGAAATGCCTATCGGCAACCATATCTGGAATGCCTATCGGCACCTATATTTGAAATGCTTATCGGCTTTTATATCTGAAATGCCTATCGGTACCTATTTTTGAAATGCCTATCGGAAACTACATCTGAAATGCCTATCAGCACTTATATTTGAAATGCCTATCGGCAACCATATCTGGAATGCCTATCGGTACCTATATTTGAAATGCCTATCGGCTTCTATATCTGAAATGCCTATCGGCACCTATTTTTAGAATGCCAATCGGCAACTATATCTGAAATGCCTATGGGCACCTATATCTGAAATGCCTATCGGCACCTATTTTTAAAATGCCAATCGGCAACTATATCTGAAGTACCAATCGGCACCTATATCTGAAATGCCTATCGGCACCTATTTTTGAAATGCCTATCGGAAACTACATCTGAAATGCCTATCAGCACCTATATTTGAAATGCCTATCAGCAACCATATCTGAAATGCGTATCGACACCTATATTTGAAATACCTATCGGCTTCTATATCCGAAATGCCTATCGGCACCTATTTTTAAAATGCCAATCGGCAACTATATCTGAAATGCCTATCGGCACCTATATCTGAAATGCCTATCGGCACCAATTTTTGAAATGCCTATCGGAAACTACATCTGAAATGCCTATCAGTACCTATATTTGAAATGCCTATCGGCAACCATATCTGGAATGCTTATCGGCACCTATATTTGAAATGCCTATCGGCTCCTATATCTGAAATGCCTATCGGCACCTATTTTTAAAATGCCAATCGGCAGCTATATCTGAAATGCCTATCGGCACCTATATCTGAAATGCCTATCGGCACCTATTTTTAAAATGCCTATCGGAAACTACATCTGAAATGCCTATCAGCACCTATATTTGAAATGCCTATCGGCAACCATATCTGGAATGCCTATCGGCACCTATATCTGAAATGCCTTTCGGCATTTATATCTGAAATGCCTATCGACACCTATATTTGAAATGCCTATCGGCACCTATATTTTAAATGCCTATCGGCAACTATATCTGATATGCCTATCGGCACCTATATCTGAAATGCCTATCGGCACCTATTTTTGAAATGCCTATCAGAAACTACATCTAAAATGCCTATCGGCACCTATTTTTAAAATTCCAATCGGCAAATATAACTGAAATGCCTATCGGCACCTATATCTGAAATGCCTTTCGGCACCTATTTTTGAAATGCCCATCGGAAACTACATCTGGAATGCCTATCAGCACCTATATTTGAAATGCCTATCGGCAACCATATCTAAAATGCCTATCGACACCTATATTTGAAATACCTATCGGCTTCTATATCTGAAATGCCTATCGGCACCTATTTTTTAAATGCCAATCGGCAACTATATCTGAAATGCCTATCGGCACCTATATCTAAAATGCCGATCGGCACCAATTTTTGAAATGCCTATCGGAAACTACATCTGAAATGCCTATCAGCACCTATATTTGAAATGCCTATCGGCAACTATATCTGGAATGCCTATCGGCACCTATATTTGAAATGCCTCTCGGCTTCTATATCTGAAATGCCTATCGACACCTATTTTTAAAATGCCAATTGGCAACTATATCTGAAATGCCTATCGGTACCTATTTTTGAAATGCCTATCGGAAACTACATCTGAAATGCCTATCAGCACTTATATTTGAAATGCCTATCGGCAAACATATCTGGAATGCCTATCGGCACCTATATTTGAAATGCCTATCGGCTTCTATATCTAAAATGCCTATCGGCACCTATTTTTAAAATGCCAATCGGCAACTATATCTGAAATGCCTATCGGCACCTATATCT
This sequence comes from Venustoraphidia nigricollis, assembly GCA_034508555.1. Classification (NCBI taxonomy): domain Eukaryota; kingdom Metazoa; phylum Arthropoda; class Insecta; order Raphidioptera; family Raphidiidae; genus Venustoraphidia; species Venustoraphidia nigricollis. The sequence continues at coordinate 159,116 of JAVRKA010000211.1, read as the reverse complement.
GAAATGTCTATCGGCACCTATTTTTGAAATGTCTTTCGGAAACTACATCTGAAATGCCTATCTGCTCCTATATTTGAAATGCCTATCGGCAACCATATCTGAAATGCCTATCGACACCTATATTTAAAATACCTATCGGCTTCTATATATGAAATACCTATCGGCACCTGTTTTTAAAATGCCAATCGGCAACTATATCTGCAATGCCTATCGGCACCTATAACTGAAATGCCTATCGGCATCAATTTTTGAAATGCCTATCGGAAACTACATCTAAAATGCCTATCGGCACCTATATTTTGAAATGCCTATCGGCAACCATATCTGGAATGCCTATCGGCACCTATATTTGAAATGCCTATCGGCTTCTATATCTGAAATGCCTATCGGCACCTATTTTTAAAATGCCAATTGGCAACTATATCTGAAATGCCTATCGGCACCTATATCTGAAATGCCTATCGGCACCTATTTTTGAAATGCCTATCGGAAACTACATCTGAAATGCCTATCAGCACCTATATTTGAAATGCCTATCGGCAACCATATCTGGAATGCCTATCGGCACTTATATTTGAAATGCCTATCGGCTTCTATATCTGAAATGCCTATCGACATCTATTTTTAAAATGCCAATTGGCAACTATATCTGAAATGCCTATCAGCACCTATATCTGAAATGCATATCGGTACCTATTTTTGAAATGCCTATCGGAAACAACATCTGAAATGCCTATCAGCACTTATATTTGAAATGTCTATCGGCAACCATATCTGGAATGCCTATCGGCACCTATATTTGAAATGCCTATCGGCATCTATATCTGAAATGCCTATCGGCACCTATTTTTAAAATGCCAATCGGCAACTATATCTGAAATGCCTAACGGCACCTATATCTGAAATGCCTATCGGTACCTATTTTTGAAATGCCTATCGGAAACTACATCTGAAATGCCTATCCACACATGTATTTGAAATACCTTTCGGCTTCTATATCTAAAATGCCTATCGGCATCTATTTTTAAAATGCAAATCGGCAACTATATCTGAAATGCCTATAGGCACCTATATCTGAAATGCCTATCGGCACCAACTTTTGAAATGCCTATCGAAAACTACATCTGAAATGCCTATCAGCACCTATATTTGAAATGCCTATCGGAAACTACATCTGAAATGCCTATCAGCACCTATATTTGAAATGCCTATCGGCAACCATATCTGGAATGCCTATCGGCAACTATATTTGAAATGCCTATCGGCTTCTATATCTGAAATGCCTATCGGCACCTATTTTTAAAATGTCAATCGGCAACTATATCTGAAATGCCTATCGGCACATATATCTGAAATGCCTATCGGCACCTATTTTTGAAATGCCTATCGGAAACTACATCTGAAATGCCTATCAGCACCTATATTTGAAATGCCTATCGGCAACCCTATCTGAAATGCCTATCGACACCTATATTTGAAATACCTATCGGCTTCTATATCTGAAATGCCTATCGGTACCTATTTTTAAAATGCCAATCGGTAACTATATCTGAAATGCCTATCAACACCTAAATCTGAAATGCCTATCGGCACCATTTTTGGAAATGCCTATCGGAAACTACATCCGGAATGCCTATCAGCACCTATATTTGAAATGCCTATCGGCAACCATATCTGGAATGCCTATCGGCACCTATAATTGAAATGCCTATCGGTTTCTATATCTGAAATGCCTATCGACACCAATTTTTGAAATGCCTATCGGAAACTACATCTGAAATGCCTATCAGCACCTATATTTGAAATGCCTATCGGCAACCATATCTGGAATGCCTATCGGCACCTATATTTGAAATGCCTATTGGCTTCTAGATCTGAAATGCCTATCGACACCTATTTTTAAAATGCCAATCGGCAACTATATCTGAAATGCCTATCGGCACCTATATCTGAAATGCCTATCGGCACCTATTTTTGAAATGCCTATCGGAAACTACATCTGAAATGCCTATCAGCACCTATATTTGAAATGCCTATCGGCAAACATATCTGGAATGCCTATCGGCGCTTATATTTGAAATGCCTATCGGCTTCTATATCTGAAATACCTATCGGCGCCTATTTTTAAATTGCCAATCGGCAACTATATCTGAAGTGCCTATCGGCACCTATATCTGAATTGCCTATCGGCACCTATTTTTGAAATGCCTATCGAAAACTACATCTGAAATGCCTATCAGCACCTATATTTGAAATGCCTATCGGCAACCACATCAGAAATGCCTATCGGCACCTATATCTGAAATGCCTTTCGGCATTTATATCTGAAATGCCAGTCGACACCTATATTTGAAATGCCTATCGGCACATATATTTCAAATGCCTATCGGCAACTATATCTAATATGCCCATCGTCACCTATATCTGAAATGCCTATCGGCACCTATTTTTGAAATGCCTATCGGAAACAACATCTAAAATGCCTATCGGCACCTATTTTTAAAATGCCAATCGGTAAGTATATCTGAAATGCCTATCGGCACCTATATCTGAAATGCCTATCGGAACCTATTTTTAAAATGCCTATCGGAAACTACATCTGAAATGACTATCAGCACCTATATTTGAAATGTTTATCGGCAACCATATCTGAAATGCTTATCCACACCTATATTTGAAATACCTATCGGCTTCTATATCTGAAATGCCTATCGGCACCTATTTTTAAAATGCTAATCGGCAACTATATCTGAAATGCCTATCGGCACCTATATCTGAAATGCCTATCGGTACCTATTTTTGAAATGCCTATCGGAAACTACATCTGAAATGATTATCAGCGCTTATATTTGATATGCCTATCGGCAACCATATCTGGAATGCCTATCGGCAACTATATTTGAAATGCCTATCGGCTTCTATATCTGAAATGCCTATCAGCACCTATTTTTAAAATACCAATCGGCAACTATATCTGAAATGCCTATCGGCACCTATATCTGAAATGCCTATCGGCATATATTTTTGAAATGCCTTTCGGAAACTACATCTGAAATGCCTATCTGCTCCTATATTTGAAATGCCTATCGGCAACCATATCTGAAATGCCTATCGACACCTATATTTGAAATACCTATCGGCTTCTATATCTGAAATGCCTATCGGCACCTGTTTTTAAAATGCCAATCGGCAACTATATCAGAAATGCCTATCGGCACCTATATCCGAAATGCCTATCGGCATCAATTTTTGAAATGCCTATCGGAAACTACATCTAAAATGCCTATCAGCACCTATATTTGAAATGCCTATCGGCAACCATATCTGGAATGCCTATCGGCGCCTATATTTGAAATCCCTATCGGCTTCTATATCTGAAATGCCTATCGGCACCTATTTTTAAAATGCCAATCGGCATTTATATCTGAAATGCCTATCGGCACCTATATCTGAAATGCCTATCGGCACCTATTTTTGAAATGCCTATCGGAAACTACATCTGAAATGCCTATCAGCACCTATATTTGAAATGCCTATCGGCAACCATATCTGGAATGCCTATCGGCGCCTATATTTGAAATGCCTATCGGCTTCTATATCTGAAATGCCTATCGGCACCTATTTTTAAAATGCCAATCGGCATTTATATCTGAAGTGCCTATCGGCAAATATATCTGAAATGCCTATTGGCACCTATTTTTGAAATGCTTATCGAAAACTACATCTGATATGCCTATCAGCACCTATATTTGAAATGCCTATCGGCAACCACATCAGAAATGCCTATCGGCACCTATATCTGAAATGCCTTTCGGCATTTATATCTGAAATGCCGATCGACACCTATATTTGAAATGCCTATCGGCACTTTTATTTTAAATGCCTATCGGCAACTATATCTGATAAGCCTATCGGCACCTATATCTGATATGCCTATCGGCACCTATTTTTGAAATGCCAATCTTTAAGTATATCTGAAATGCCTATCGGCACCTATATCTAAAATGCCTATCGGAACCTATTTTTGAAATGCCTATCGGAAACTACATCTGAAATGACTATCAGCACCTATATTTGAAATGCCTATCGGCAACCATATCTGAAATGCCTATCCACACCTATCTTTGAAATACCTATCATCTTCTATATCTAAAATGCCTATCGGCACCTATTTTTAAAATGCCAATCGGCAACTACATCTGAAATGCCTATCGGCTTATATATCTGAAATGCCTATCGGCACCTATTTTTAAAATGCCAATCGGCAACTATATCTGAAATGCCTATCGACACCTATTTTTAAAATGCCAATTGGCAACTACATCTGAAATGCCTATCGGCACCTATATCTGAAATGCCTATCGACACCTATTTTTAAAATGCCAATTGGCAACTATATCTGAAATGCCTTTTGGCACCTATATCTGAAATGCCTATCGGTACCTATTTTTGAAATGCCTATCGGAAAATACATCTGAAATGATTATCAGCACTTATATTTGAAATGCCTATCGGCAACCATATCTGGAATGCCTATCGGCACTTATATTTGAAATGCCTATCGGCTTCTATATCTGAAATGCCTATCGGCACCTATTTTTAAAATACCAATCGGCAACTATATCTGAAATGCCTATCGGCACCTACTTTTGAAATGCCTATCGGAAACTACATCTGAAATGCCTATCAGCACCTATATTTGAAATGCCTATCGGCAACCATATCTGGAATGCCTATCGGCGCCTATATTTGAAATGCCTATCGGCTTCTATATCTAAAATACTTATCGGCGCCTATTTTTAAAATGCCAATCGGCAACTATATCTAAAATGCCTATCGGCACCTATATCTGAAATGCCTATCGGCACCTATTTTTGAAATGTCTATCGAAAACTACATCTGAAATGCCTATCAGCACCTATATTTGAAATGCCTATCGGCAACCACATCAGAAATGCCTATCGGCACCTATATCTGAAATGCCTTTCGGCATTTATATCTGAAATGCCGGTCGACACCTATATTTGAAATGCCTATCGGCACATATATTTTAAATGCCTATCGGCAACTATATCTGATATGCCTATCGGCACCTATATCTGAAATGCCTATCGGCACCTATTTTTGAAATGCCTATCGGAAACTACATCTAAAATGCCTATCGGCACCTATTTTTAAAATGCCAATCGGTAAGTATATCTGAAATGCCTATCGGCACCTACATCTGAAATGCCTATCGGAACCTATTTTTGAAATGCCTATCGGAAACTACATCTAAAATGCCTATCGGCACCTATTTTTAAAATGCCAATCGGTAAGTATATCTGAAATGCCTATCGGCACATATACCTGAAATGCCTATCGGAACCTATTTTTGAAATGCCTATCGGAAACTACATCTGAAATACCTATCAGCATTTATATTTGAAATGCCTATCGGCAACCACATCAGAAATGCCTATCGGCACCTATATCTGAAATGCCCTACGGCATTTATATCTGAAATGCCGATCGACACCTATATTTGAAATGCCTATCGGCACCTATATTTTAAATGCCTATCGGCAACTATATCTGATATGCCTATCGGCACCTATATCTGAAATGCCTATCGGCACCTATTTTTGAAATGCCTATCGGAAACAACATCTGAAATGACTATCAGCACCTATATTTGAAATGCCTATCGGCAACCATATCTGAAATGCCTATCCACACCTGTATTTGAAATACCTATCAGCTTCTATATCTAAAATGCCTATTGGCACCTATTTTTAAAATGCCAATCGGCAACTATATCTGAAATGCCTATCGGCACCTATATCTGAAATGCCTATCGGCACCAACTTTTGAAATGCCTATCGGAAACTCTATCTGAAATGCCTATCAGCACCTATATTTGAAATGCCTATCGGCAACCATATCTGGAATGCCTATCGGCACCTATATTTGAAATGCCTATCGGGTTCTATATCTGAAATGCCTATCGGCACCTATATCTGAAATGCCTATCGGTACCTATTTTTGAAATGCCTGTCGGAAACCACATCTGAAATGATTATCAGCACTTATATTTGAAATGCCTATCGGCAACCATATCTGAAATGCCTATCGGCACCTATATTTGAAATGCCTATCGGCTTGTATATCTGAAATGCCTATCGGCACCTATTTTTAAAATGCCAATCGGCATTTATATCTGAAGTGCCTATCGGCACCTATATCTGAAATGCCTATCGTCACCTATTTTTGAAATGCCTATCGAAAACTACATCTGAAATGCCTATCAGCACCTATATTTGAAATGCCTATCGGCAACCACATCAGAAATGCCTATCGGCACCTATATCTGAAATGCCTTTCGGCATTTATATCTGAAATGCCGATCGACACTTATATTTGAAATGCCTATCAGCGCTTTTATTTTAAATGCCTATCGGCAACTATATCTGATAAGCCTATCGGCACCTATATCTGAAATGCCTATCGGCACCTATTTTTAAATGCCAATCTTTAAGTATATCTGAAATGCCTATCGGCACCTATATCTAAAATGCCTATCGGAACCTATTTTTGAAATGCCTATCGGAAACTACATCTGAAATGACTATCAGCACCTATATTTGAAATGCCTATCGGCAACCATATCTGAAATGCCTATCCACACCTATATTTGAAATACCTATCGGCTTCTATATCTAAAATGCCTATCGGCACCTATTTTTAAAATGCCAATCGGTAAGTATATCTGAAATGCCTATCGGCACCTATATCTAAAATGCCTATCGGAACCTATTTTTGAAATGCCTATCGGAAACTACATCTGAAATGACTATCAGCACCTATATTTGAAATGCCTATCGGCATCCATATCTGAATTGCCTATCCACACCTATATTTGAAATACCTATCGGCTTCTATATCTGAAATGCCTATCGGCACCTATTTTTAAAATGCCAATCGGCAACTATATCTGAAATGCCTATCGGCACCTATATCTGAAATGCCTATCGATACCTATTTTTGAAATGCCTATCGGAAACTACATCTGAAATGATTATCAGCGCTTATATTTGATATGCCTATCGGCAACCATATCTGGAATGCCTATCGGCAACTATATTTGAATTGCCTATCGGCTTCTATATCTGAAATGCCTATCGGCACCTATTTTTAAAAATGCCAATCGGCAACTATATCTGAAATGCCTATCGGCACCTATATCTGAAATGCCTATCGGCATATATTTTTGAAATGCCTTTCGGAAACTACATCTGAAATGCCTATCTGCTCCTATATTTGAAATGCCTATCGGCAACCATATCTGAAATGCCTATCGACACCTATATTTGAAATACCTATTGGCTTCTATATCTGAAATGCCTATCGGCACCTGTTTTTAAAATGCCAATCGGCAACTATATCTGAAATGCCTATCGGCGCCTATATCCGAAATGCCTATCGGCATCAATTTTTGAGATGCCTATCGGAAGCTACATCTAAAATGCCTATCAGCACCTATATTTGAAATGCCTATCGGCAACCATATCTGGAATGCCTATCGGCACCTATATTTGAAATGCCTATCGGCTTCTATATCTGAAATGCCTATCGGCACCTATTTTTAAAATGCCAATCGGCAACTATATCTGAAATGCCTATCGGCACCTATATCTGAAATGCCTATCGGCACATATTTTTGAAATGCCTATCGGAAACTACATCTGAAATGCCTATCAGCACATATATTTGAAATGCCTATCGGCAACCATATATGAAATGCCTATCGACACCTATATTTGAAATACCTATCGGCTTCTATATCTGAAATGCCTATCGGCACCTATTTTTAAAATGCCAATCGGTAACTATATCTGAAATGCCTATCGGCACCTATATCTGAAATGCCTATAGGCACCATTTTTTGAAATGTCTATCGGAAACTACATCCGGAATGCCTATCAGCACCTATATTTGAAATGCCTATCGGCAACCATATCTGGAATGCCTATCGGCACCTATATTTGAAATGCCTATCGGCTTCTATATCTGAAATGCCTATCGACACCTATTTTTAAAATGCCAATCGGCAACTATATCTGAAATGCCTATCGGCACCTATATCTGAAATGCCTATCGGCACCTATTTTTGAAATGCCTATCGGAAACTACATCTGAAATGCCTATCAGCACCTATATTTGAAATGCCTATCGGCAACCATATCTGGAATGCCTATCGGCGCCTATATTTGAAATGCCTATCGGCTTCTATATCTAAATTGCCTATCGGCACCTATTTTTAAAATGCCAATCGGCATTTATATCTGAGGTGCCTATCGGCACCTATATCTGAAATGCCTATCGGCACCTATTTTTGAAATGCCTATCGAAAACAACATCTGAAATGCCTATCAGCACCTATATTTGAAATGCCTGTCGGCAACCACATCAGAAATGCCTATCGGTACCTATATCTGAAATGCCTTTCGGCATTTATATCTGAAATGCCGATCCACACATATATTTGAAATGCCTATCGGCACTTTTATTTTAAATGCCTATCGGCAACTATATCTGATAAGCCTATCGGCACCTATTTTTGAAATGCCTATCGAAAACTACATCTGAAATGCCTATCAGCACCTATATTTGAAATGCCTATCGGAAACTACATCTGAAATGCCTATCAGCACCTATATTTGAAATGCCTATCGGCAACCATATTATCTGGAATGCCTATCGGCACCTATATTTGAAATGCCTATCGGCTTCTATATCTGAAATGCCTATCGGCACCTATTTTTAAAATGCTAATCGGCAACTATATCTGAAATGCCTATCGGCACCTATATCTGAAATGCCTATCGGCACCTATTTTTGAAATGCCTATCGGAAACTACATCTGAAATGCCTATCAGGACCTATATTTGAAATGCCTATCGGCAACCATATCTGAAATGCCTATCGTCACCTATATTTGAAATACCTATCGACTTCTATATCTGAAATGCCTATCGGTACCTATTTTTAAAGTGCCAATCGGTAACTAAATCTGAAATGCCTATCGGCACCTATATTTGAAATGCCTATCGGCACCATTTTTTGAAATGCCTATCGGAAACTACATCCGGAATGCCTATCAGCACCTATATTTGAAATGCCTATCGGCAACCATATCTGGAATGCCTATCGGCACCTATATTTGAAATGCCTATCGGCTTCTATATCTGAAATGCCTATCGACACCAATTTTTGAAATGCCTATCGGAAACTACATTTGAAATGCCTATCAACACCTATATTTGAAATGCCTATCGGCAACCATATCTGGCATGCTCATCGGCACCTATATTTGAAATGCCTATCGGCTTATATATCTGAAATGCCTATCGGCACCTATTTTTAAAATGCTAATCGGCAACTATATCTGAAATGCCTATCGGCACCTATATCTGAAATGCCTATCAGCACCTATTTTTGAAATGCCTATCGGAAACTACATCTGAAATGCCTATCAGCACCTATATTTGAAATGCTTATCGGCAACCATATCTGAAATGCCTATCGACACCTTTATTTAAAATCCCTATCGGCTTCTATATCTGAAATGCCTATCGGCACCTATTTTTAAAATGCCAATCGGCAACTATATCTGAAATGCCTATCGGCACCTATATCTGAAATGCCTATCGGCACCAATTTTTGAAATGCCTTTCGGAAACTACATCTGAAATGCCTATCAGCACCTATATTTGGAATGCCTATCGGCAACCATATCTGGAATGCTGATCGGCACCTATATTTGAAATGCCTATCGGCTTATATATCTGAAATGCCTATCGCCACCTATTTTTAAAATGCCAATCGGCAACTATATCTGAAATGCCTATCGGCACCTATATCTGAAATGCCTATCGGCACTTATTTTTGAAATGCCTATCGGAAACTACATCTGAAATGCCTATCAGCACCTATATTTGAAATGCCTATCGGTAACCATATCTGGAATGCCTATCGGCGCCTATATTTGAAATGCCTATCGGCTTCTATATCTGAAATACCTATCGGCGCCTATTTTTAAAATGCCAATCGGCAACTATATCTGAAGTGCCTATCGGCACCTATATCTGAAATGCCTATCGGCACCTATTTTTGAAATGCCCATCGAAAACTAAATCTGAAATGCCTATTAGCACCTATATTTGAAATGCCTATCGGCAACCACATCAGAAATGCCTATCGGCACCTATATCTGAAATGCCATTCAATATTTATATCTGAAATGCCGGTCAACACCTATATTTGAAATGCCTATCGGCACATATATTTTAAATGCCTATTGGCAACTATATCTGATATGCCTATCGGCACCTATATCTGAAATGCCTATCGGCACCTATTTTTGAAATGCCTATCGGAAACTACAAAAAAAAATGCCTATCGGCACCTATTTTTAAAATGCCAATCGGTAAGTATATCTGAAATGCCTATCCACACCTATATTTGAAATACCTATCGGCTTCTATATCTGAAATGCCTATCGGCACCAATTTTTAAAATGCCAATCGGCAACTATATCTGAAATGCCTATCGGCACCTATATCTGAAATGCCTATCGGTACCTATTTTTGGAATGCCTATCGGAAACTACATCTGAAATGATTATCAGCGCTTATATTTGATATGCCTATCGGCAACCATATCTGGAATGCCTATCGGCAACTATATATGAAATGCCTATCGGCTTCTATATCTGAAATGCCTATCGGCACCTATTTTTTAAATACCAATCGGCAACTATATCTGAAATGCCTATCGGCATATATTTTTAAAATGCCTTTCGGAAACCACATCTGAAACGCCTATCTGCTCCTATATTTGAAGTGCCTATCGGCACCTATATCTGAAATGCCTATCGACACCTACATTTGAAATACCTATCGGCTTCTATATCTGAAATGCCTATCGGCACCTGTTTTTAAAATGCCAATCGGCAACAATATCTGAAATGCCTATCGGCACCTATATCCGAAATGCCTATCGGCATCAATTTTTGAAATGCCTATCGGAAACTACATCTAAAATGCCTATCAGCACCTATATTTGAAATGCCTATCGGCAACCATATCTGGAATGCCTATCGGCACCTATTTTTAAAATGCCAATCGGCAACCATATCTGAAATGCCTATCGGCACCTATATCTGAAATGCCTATCGGCACCTATTTTTGAAATGCCTATCGGAAACTACATCTGAAATGCCTATCAGCACCTATATTTGAAATGCTTATCGGCAACCATATCTGAAATGCCTATCGACACCTATATTTGAAATCCCTATCGGCTTCTATATCTGAAATGCCTATCGGCACCTATTTTTAAAATGCCAATCGGCAACTATATCTGAAATGTCTATCGGCACCTATATCTGAAATGCCTATCGGCACCTATTTTTGAAATGCCTATCGGAAACTACATCTGAAATGCCTATCAGCACCTATACTTGAAATGCCTATCGGCAACCATATCTGGAATGCCTATCGGCGCCTATATTTGAAATGCCTATCGGCTTCTATATCTGAAATGCCTATCGGCACCTATTTTTAAAATGCCAATCGGCATTTATATCTGAAGTGCCTATCGGCACCTATATCTGAAATGCCTATCGTCACCTATTTTTGAAATGCCTATCGAAAACTACATCTGAAATGCCTATCAGCACATATATTTGAAATGCCTATCGGCAACCACATCAGAAATGCCTATCGGCACCTATATCTGAAATGCCTTTCGGCATTTATATCTGAAATGACGATCGACACTTATATTTGAAATGCCTATCGGCGCTTTTCTTTTAAATGCCTATCGGCAACTATATCTGATAAGCCTATCGGCACCTATATCTGAAATGCCTATCGGCACCTATTTTTGAAATGCCAATCTTTAAGTATATCTGAAATGCCTATCGGCACCTATATCTAAAATGCCTATCGGAACCTATTTTTGAAATGCCTATCGGAGACTACATCTGAAATGACTATCAGCACCTATATTTGAAATGCCTTTCGGCAACCATATCTGAAATGCCTATCCACACCTATATTTGAAATACCTATCAGCTTCTATATCTAAAATGCCTATCGGCACCTATTTTTAAAATGCCAATCGGCAACTACATCTGAAATGCCTATCGGCTTATATATCTGAAATGCCTATCGGCACCTATTTTTAAAATGCCAATTGGCAACTATATCTGAAATGCCTATCGGCACCTATATCTGAAATGCCTATCGGCACCTATATCTGAAATGCCTATCGACACCTATTTTTAAAATGCCAATTGGCAACTATATCTGAAATGCCTATCGGCACCTATATCTGAAATGCCTATCGGAACCTATTTTTGAAATGCCTATCGGAAACTACATCTGAAATGATTATCAGCACTTATATTTGAAATGCCTATCGGCAACCATATCTGGAATGCCTATCGGCGCCTATATTTGAAATGCCTATCGGCTTCTATATCTAAAATGCCTATAGACACCTATTTTTAAAATGCCAATCGGCAACTATATCTGAAGTGCCTATCGGCACCTATATCTCAAATGCCTAGCGGCACCTATTTTTGAAATGCCTATCGAAAACTACATCTGAAATGCCTATCAGCATTTATATTTGAAATGCCTATCGGCAACCACATCAGAAATGCCTATCGGCACCTATATCTGAAATGCCCTACGGCATTTATATCTGAAATGCCGATCGACACCTATATTTGAAATGCCTATCGGCACCTATATTTTAAATGCCTATCGGCAACTATATCTGATATGCCTATCGGCACCTATATCTGAAATGCCTATCGGCACCTATTTTTGAAATGCCTATCGGAAACTACATCTAAAATGCCTATCGGCACCTATTTTTAAAATGCCAATCGGAAAGTATATCTGAAATGCCTATCGGCACCTATAATTGAAATGCCTATCGGAACCTATTTTTGAAATGCCTATCGGAAACAACATCTGAAATGACTATCAGCACCTATATTTGAAATGCCTATCGGCAACCATATCTGAAATGCCTATCCACACCTGTATTTGAAATACCTATCGGCTTCTATATCTAAAATGCCTATCGGCATCTATTTTTAAAATGCAAATCGGCAACTATATCTGAAATGCCTATAGGCACCTATATCTGAAATGCCTATCGGCACCAACTTTTGAAATGCCTATCGGAAACTCCATCTGAAATGCCTATCAGCACCTATCTTTAAAATGCCTATCGGCAACCATATCTGGAATGCCTATCGGCACCTATATTTGAAATGCCTATCGGGTTCTATATCTGAAATGCCTATCGACACCTATATCTGAAATGCCTATCAGTACATATTTTTGAAATGCCTATCGGAAACTACATCTGAAATGATTATCAGCACTTATATTTGAAATGCCTATCGGCAACCATATCTGGAATGCCTATCGGCACCTATATTTGAAATGCCTATCGGCTTCTATATCTGAAATGCCTATCGGCACCTATTTTTAAAATACCAATCGGCAACTATATCTGAAATGCCTATCGGCAACTATATCTGAAATGCCTATCGGCATATATTTTTGAAATGCCTTTCGGAAACTACATCTGAAATGCCTATCTGCTCCTATATTTGAAATGCCTATCGGCAACCATATCTGAAATGCCTATCGACACCTATATTTGAAATACCTATTGGCTTCTATATCTGAAATGCCTATCGGCACCTGTTTTTAAAATGCCAATCGGCAACTATATCTGAAATGCCTATCGGCACCTATATCCGAAGTGCCTATCGGCATCAATTTTTGAAATCCCTATTGGAAACTACATCTGAAATGCCTATCAGCACCTATATTTGAAATGCTTATCGGCAACCATATCTGAAATGCCTATCGACACCTATATTTGAAATCCCTATCGGCTGCTATATCTGAAATGCCTATCGGCACCTATTTTTAAAATGCCAATCGGCATTTATATCTGAAGTGCCTATCGGAACCTATATCTGAAATGCCTATCGGCACCTATTTTTGAAATGCCTATCGAAAACTACATCTGAAATGCCTATCAGCACCTATATTTGAAATGCCAATCGGCAACTACATCAGAAATGCCTATCGGCACCTATATCTGAAATGCCGGCGACACCTATATTTGAAATGTCTATCGGCACTTTTATTTTAAATGCCTATCGGCAACTATATCTGATAAGCCTATCGGCACCTATATCTGAAATGCCTATCGGCACCTATTTTTGAAATGCCAATCTTTAAGTATATCTGAAATGCCTATCGGCACCTATAACTAAAATGCCTATCGGAACCTATTTTTGAAATGCCTATCGGAAACTACATCTGAAATGACTATCAGCACCTATATTTGATATGCCTATCGGCAACCATATCTGAAATGCCTATCCACACCTATATTTGAAATACCTATCGGCTTCTATATCTAAAATGCCTATCGGCACCTATTTTTAAAATGCCAATCGGTAAGTATATCTGAAATGCCTATCGGCACCTATATCTAAAATGCCTACCGGAACCTATTTTTGAAATGCCTATCGGAAACTACATCTGAAATGACTATCAGCACCTATAATTGAAATGCCTATCGGCAACCATAATATCTGAAATGCCTATCCACACCTATATTTGAAATACCTATCGGCTTCTATATCTAAAATGCCTATCGGCACCTATTTTTAAAATGCCAATCGGCAACTACATCTGAAATGCCTATCGGCTTATATATCTGAAATGCCTATCGGCACCTATTTTTGAAATGCCAATCTTTAAGTATATCTGAAATGCCTATCGGCACCTATATCTAAAATGCCTATCGGAACCTATTTTTGAAATGCCTATCGGAAACAACATCTAAAATGACTATCAGCACTTATATTTGAAATGCCTATCGGCAACCATATCTGAAATGCCTATCCACAACTGTATTTGAAATACCTATCGGCTTCTATATCTAAAATGCCTATCGGCATCTATTTTTAAAATGCAAATCGGCAACTTTATTTGAAATGCCTATAGGCACCTATATCTGAAATGCCTATCGGCACCATTTTTTGAAATGCCTATCGGAAACTCCATCTGAAATGCCTATCAGCACCTATATTTGAAATGCCTATCGGCAACCATATCTGGAATGCCTATCGGCACCTATATTTGAAATGCCTATCGGGTTCTATATCTGAAATGCCTATCGACACCTATTTTTAAAATGCCAATTGGCAACTATATCTGAAATGCCTATCGGCACCTATATCTGAAATGCCTATCAGTACCTATTTTTGAAATGCCTATCGGAAACTACATCTGAAATGATAATCAGCACTTATATTTGAAATGCCTATCGGCAACCATATCTGGAATGCCTATCGGCTCCTATATTTGAAATGCCTATCGGCTTCTATATCTGAAATGCCTATCGGCACCTATTTTTAAAATACCAATCGGCAACTATATCTGAAATGCCTATCGGCAACTATATCTGAAATGCCTATCGGCACCTATATCTAAAATGCCTACCGGAACCTATTTTTGAAATGCCTATCGGAAACTACATCTGAAATGACTATCAGCACTTATAATTGAAATGCCTATCGGCAACCATAATATCTGAAATGCCTATCCACACCTATATTTGAAATACCTATCGGCTTCTATATCTAAAATGCATATCGGCACCTATTTTTAAAATGCCAATCGGCAACTACATCTGAAATGCCTATCGGCTTATATATCTGAAATGCCTATCGGCACCTATTTTTGAAATGCCAATCTTTAAGTATATCTGAAATGCCTATCGGCACCTATATCTGAAATGCCTATCGGAACCTATTTTTGAAATGCCTATCGGAAACTACATCTGAAATGACTATCAGCACTTATAATTGAAATGCCTATCGGCAACCATAATATCTGAAATGCCTATCCACACCTATATTTGAAATACCTATCGGCTTCTATATCTAAAATGCATATCGGCACCTATTTTTAAAATGCCAATCGGCAACTATATCTGAAATGCCTATCGGCACCTATATCTGAAATGCCTATCGGTACCTATTTTTGAAATGCCTATCGTAAACTACATCTGAAATGATTATCAGCGCTTATATTTGATATGCCTATCGGCAACCATATCTGGAATGCATATCGGCAACTATATTTGAAATGCCTATCAGCTTCTATATCTGAAATGCCTATCGGCACTTATTTTTAAAATACCAATCGGCAACTATATCTGAAATGCCTATCGGCACCTATATCTGAAATGCCTATCGGCATATATTTTTGAAATGCCTTTCGGAAACTACGTCTGAAATGCCTATCTGCTCCTATATTTGAAATGCCTATCGGCAACCATATCTGAAATGCCTATCGACACCTATATTTGAAATACCTATCGGCTTCTATATCTGAAATGCCTATCGGCACCTGTTTTTAAAATGCCAATCGGCACTTATATCTGAAATGCCTATCGGCACCTATATCCGAAATGCCTATCGGCATCAATTTTTGAAATGCCTATCGGAAACTACATCTAAAATGCCTATCAGCACCTATATTTGAAATGCCTATCGGCAACCATATCTGGAATGCCTATCGGCACCTATATTTGAAATGCCTATCGGCTTCTATATCTGAAATGCCTATCGGCACCTATTTTTAAAATGCCAATCGGCAACTATATCTGAAATGCCTATCGGCACCTATATCTGAAATGCCTATCGGCACCTATTTTTGAAATGCCTATCGGAAACTACATCTGAAATGCCTATCAGCACCTATATTTGAAATGCTTATCGGCAACCATATCTGAAATGTCTATCGACACCTATATTTGAAATCCCTATCGGCTTCTATATCTGAAATGCCTATCGGCACCTATTTTTAAAATGCCAATCGGCAACTATATCTGAAATGCCTATCGGCACCTATATCTGAAATGCCTATCGGCACCTATTTTTGAAATTCTTATCGAAAACTACATCTGAAATGCCTATCAGCACCTATATTTGAAATGCCTATCGGCAACCACATCAGAAATGCCTATCGGCACCTATATCTGAAATGCCTTTCGGCATTTATATCTGAAATGCCGATCGACACCTATATTTGAAATGCCTATCGGCACTTTTATTTTAAATGCCTATCGGCAACTATATCTGATAAGCCTATCGGCACCTATATCTGAAATGCCTATCGGCACCTATTTTTGAAATGCCAATCTTTAAGTATATCTGAAATGCCTATCGGCACCTATATCTAAAATGCCTATCGGAACCTATTTTTGAAATGCCTATCGGAAACTACATCTGAAATGACTATCAGCACCTATATTTGAAATGCCTATCGGCAACCATATCTGGAATGCCTATCGGCACCTATATTTGAAATCCCTATCGGCTTCTATATCTGAAATGCCTATCGCCACCTATTTTTAAAATGCTAATCGGCAACTATATCTGAAATGCCAATCGGCACCTATATCTGAAATGCCTATCGGCACCTATTTTTGAAATGCCTATCGGAAACTACATCTGAAATGCCTATCAGCACCTATATTTGAAATGCCTATCGGCAACCATATCTGGAATGCCAATCGGCGCCTATATTTGAAATGCCTATCGGCTTCTATATCTAAAATGCCTACCGGCACCTATTTTTAGAATGCCAATCGCCAACTATATCTGAAGTGCCTATCGGCACCTATATCTCAAATGCCTATCGACACCTATTTTTGAAATGCCTATCGAAAACTACATCTGAAATGCCTATCAGCAATTATATTTGAAATGCTTATCGGCAGCCACATCAGAAATGCCTATCGGCACCTATATCTGAAATGCCCTACGGCATTTATATCTGAAATGCCGATCGACACCTATATTTGAAATGCCTATCGGCACCTATATTTTAAATGCCTATCGGCAACTATATCAGATATGCCTATCGGCACCTATATCTGAAATGCCTATCGGCACCTATTTTTGAAATGCCTATCGGAAACTACATCTAAAATGCCTATCGGCACCTATTTTTAAAATGCCAATCGGAAAGTATATCTGAAATGCCTATCGGCACCTATAATTGAAATGCCTATCGGAACCTATTTTTAAAATGCCTATCGGAAACAACATCTGAAATGACTATCAGGACCTATATTTGAAATGCCTATCGGCAACCATATCTGAAAGGCCTATCCACACCTGTATTTGAAATACCTATCGGCTTCTATATCTAAAATGCCTATCGGTACCTATTTTTAAAATGCCAATCGGCAACTATATCTGAAATGCCTATCGGCACCTATATCTAAAATGCCTATCGGCACCAACTTTTGAAATGCCTATCGGAAACTCCATCTGAAATGCCTATCAGCACCTATATTTGAAATGCCTATCGGCAACCATATCTGGAATGCCTATCGGCACCTATATTTGAAATGCCTATCGGGTTCTATATCTGAAATGCCTATCGACACCTATTTTTAAAATGTAAATTGGCAACTATATCTGAAATGCCTATCGGCACCTATATCTGAAATGCCTATTGGTACCTATTTTTGAAATGCCTATCGGAAACTACATCTGAAATGATTATCAGCACTTATATTTGAAATGCCTATCGGCAACCATATCTGGAATGCCGATCGGCACCTATATTTGAAATGCCTATCGGCTTCTATATCTGAAATGCCTATCGGCACCTATTTTTAAAATACCAATCGGCAACTATATCTGAAATGCCTATCGGCACCTATATCTAAAATGCCTATCGGCATATATTTTTGAAATGCCTTTCGGAAACTACATCTGAAATGCCTATCTGCTCCTATATTTGAAATGCCAATCGGCAACCATATCTAAAAATGCCTATCGACACCTATATTTGAAATACCTATCGGCTTCTATATCTGAAATGCCTATCGGCACCTGTTTTTAAAATGCCAATCGGCAACTATATCTGAAATGCCTATCGGCAACTATATCCGAAATGCCTATCGGCATCAATTTTTGAAATGCCTATCGGAAACTACATCTAAAATGCCTATCAGCACCTATATTTGAAATGCCTATCGGCAACTATATCTGTAATGCCTATCGGCACCTATATTTGAAATGCCTATCGGCTTCTATATCTGAAATGCCTATCGGCACCTATTTTTTAAATGCCAATTGGCAACTATATCTGAAATGACTATCGGCACCTATATCTGAAATGCCTATCGGCACCTATTTTTGCAATGCCTATCGAAAACTACATCTGAAATGCCTATCAGCACCTATATTTGAAATGCCTATCGGAAACTACATCTGAAATGCCTATCAGCACCTATATTTGAAATGCCTATCGGCAACCATATCTGGAATGCCTATCGGCACCTATATTTGAAATGCCTATCGGCTTCTATATCTGAAATGCCTATCGGCACCTATTTTTAAAATGCCAATCGGCAACTATATCTGAAACGCCTATCGGCACCTATATCTGAAATGCCTATCGGCACCTATTTTTGAAATGCCTATCGGAAACTACATCTGAAATGCCAATCAGCACCTATATTTGAAATGCCTATCGGCAACCATATCTGAAATGCCTATCGACACCTATATTTGAAATACCTATCGGCTTCTATATCTGAAATGCTTATCGGTACCTATTTTTAAAATGCCAATCGGCAACTATATCTGAAACGTCTATCGGCACCTATATCTGAAATGCCTATCGGCACCTATTTTTGAAATGCCTATCGGAAACTACATCTGAAATGCCTATCAGCACCTATATCTGAAATGCCTATCGGCACCTATATCTGAAATGCCTATCGGCACCATTTTTTGAAATGCCTATCGGAAACTACATCCGGAATGCCTATCAGCACCTATATTTGAAATGCCTATCGGCAACCATATCTGGAATGCCTATCGGCACCTATATTTGAAATGCCTATCGGCTTCTATATCTTAAATGCCTATCGACACCAATTTTTGAAATGCCTATCGGAAACTACATCTGAAATGCCTAGCAGCACCTATATTTGAAATGCCTATCGGCAACATATCTGGAATGCTCATCGGCACCTATATTTGAAATGCCTATCGGCTTATATATCTGAAATGCCTATCAGCACCTATTTTTAAAATTCTAATCGGCAACTATATCTGAAATGCCTATCGGCACCTATATATGAAATGCCTATCGGCACCTATTTTTGAAATGCCTATCGGAAACTACATCTAAAATGCCTATCAGCACCTATATTTGAAATACTTATCGGCAACCATATCTGAAATGCCTATCGACACCTATATTTAAAATCCCTATCGGCTTCTATATCTAAATGCCTATCGGCACCTATTTTTAAAATGCCAATCGGCAAATATATCTGAAATGCCTATCGGCACCTATATCTGAAATGCCTATCGGCACCAATTTTTGAAATGCCTATCGGAAACTACATCTAAAATGCCTATCAGCACCTATATTTGAAATGCCTATCGGCAACCATATCTGGAATGCTCATCGACACCTATATTTAAAATGCCTATCGGCTTATATATCTGAAATGCCTATCGGCACCTATTTTTAAAATGCCAATCGGCAACTATATCTGAAATGCCTATCGGCACCTATATCTGGAATGCCTATCGGCACCTATTTTTGAAATGCCTATCGAAAACTACATCTGAAATGCCTATCAGCACCTATATTTGAAATGCCTATCGGCAATCATATCTGAAATGCCTATCGACACCTATATTTAAAATCCCTATCGGCTTCTATATCTGAAATGCCTATCGGCACCTATTTTTAAAATGACAATCGGCAACTATATCTGAAATGCCTATCGGCACCTATATCTGAAATGCCTATCGGCACCAATTTTTGAAATGCCTATCGGAAACTACATCTGAATTGCCTATCAGCACCTATATTTGAAATGCCTATCGGCAACCATATCTGATATGCCTATCGGCACCTATATTTGAAATGCCTATCGGCTTCTATATCTGAAATGCCTATCGGCATCTATATTTGAAATGCCTATCGGCACCTATTTTTGAAATGCCTATCGGAAACTACATCTGAAATGCCTATCAGCACCTATATTTGAAATGCCTATCGGCAACCATATCTGGAATGCCTATCGGCGCCTATATTTGAAATGCCTATCGGCTTCTATATCTGAAATACCTATCGGCGCCTATTTTTAAAATGCCAATCGGCAACTATATCTGAAGTGCCTATCGGCACCTATATCTGAAATGCCTATCGGCACTTATTTTTGAAATGCCTATCGAAAACTACATCTGAAATGCCTATCAGCACCTATATTTGAAATGCCTATCGGCAACCACATCAGAAATGCCTATCGGCACCTATATCTGAAATGACTTTCGGCATTTATATCTGAAATGCCGGTCGACACCTATATTTGAAATGCCTATCGGCACATATATTTTAAATGCCTATCGGCAACTATATCTGATATGCCTGTCGGCACCTATATCTGAAATGCCTATCGGCACCTATTTTTGAAATGCCTATCGGAAACTACATCCAAAATGCCTATCGGAACCTATTTTTGAAATGCCTATCGGAAACTGCATCTGAAATGACTATCAGCACCTATATTTGAAATGCCTATCGGCAACCATATCTGAAATGCCTATCCACACCTACATTTGAAATACCTATCGGCTTCTATATCTGAAATGCCTATCGGCACCTATTTTTAAAATGCCAATCGGCAACTATATCTGAAATGCCTATCGGCACCTATATCTGAAATGCCTATCGGTACCTATTTTTGAAATGCCTATCGGAAACTACATCTGAAATGATTATCAGCGCTTATATTTGATATGCCTATCGGCAACCATATCTGGAATGCCTATCGGCAACTATATTTGAAATGCCTATCGGCTTCTATATCTGAAGTGCCTATCGGCACCTATTTTTAAAATACCAATCGGCAACTATATCTGAAATGCCTATCGGCACCTATATCTGAAATGCCTATCGGCACCTATTTTTGAAATGCCTATCGGAAACTACATCTGAAATGCCTATCAGCACCTATATTTGAAATGCTTATCGGCAACCATATCTGAAATGCCTATCGACACCTATATTTGAAATCCCTATCGGCTTCTATATCTGAAATGCCTATCGATACCTATTTTTAAAATGCCAATCGGCAACTATATCTAAAATGCCTATCGGCACCTATATCTGAAATGCCTATCGGCACCTATTTTTGAAATGCCTATCGGAAACTACATCTGAAATGCCTATCAGCACCTATATTTGAAATGCCTATCGGCAACCATATCTGGAATGCCTATCGGCGCCTATATTTGAAATGCCTATCGGCTTCTATATCTGAAATGCCTATCGGCACCTATTTTTAAAATGCCAATCGGCATTTATATCTGAAGTGCCTATCGGCACCTATATATGAAATGCCTATCGGCACCGATTTTTGAAATGCCTATAGAAAACTACATCTGAAATGCCTATCAGCACCTATATTTGAAATGCCTATCGGCAACCACATCAAAAATGCCTATCGGCACCTATATCTGAAATGCCTTTCGGCATTTATCTGAAATGCCGATAGACACTTATATTTGAAATGCCTATCGGCACTTTTATTTTAAATGCCTATCGGCAACTATATCTGATAAGCCTATTGGCACCTATATCTGAAATGCCTATCGGCACCTATTTTTGAAATGCCAATCTTTAAGTATATCTGAAATGCCCATCGGCACCTATATCTAAAATGCCTATCGGAACCTATTTTTGAAATGCCTATCGGAAACTACATCTGAAATGACTATCGGCTTATATATCTGAAATGCCTATCGGCACCTATTTTTAAAATACCAATCGGCAACTATATCTGAAATGCCTATCGGCACCTATATCTGAAATGCCTATCGACACCTATTTTTAAAATGCCAATTGGCAACTATATCTGAAATGCCTATCGGCACCTATATCTGAAATGCCTATCGACACCTATTTTTAAAATGCCAATTGGCAACTATATCTGAAATGCCTATCGGCACCTATATCTGAAATGCCTATCGGTACCTATTTTTGAAATGCCTATCGGAAACTACATCTGAAATGCCTATCGGCACCCATTTTTGAAATGCCTATCGGAAACTACATCTAAAATTCCTATCTGCTCCTATATTTGAAATGCCTATCGGCAAACATATCTGAAATGCCTATCGACACCTATATTTGAAATACCTATCGGCTTCTATATCTGAAATGCCTATCGGCACCTGTTTTTAAAATGCCAATCGGCAACTATATCTGAAATGCCTATCGGCACCTATATCTGAAATGCCTATCGGCACCAACTTTTGAAATGCCTATCGGAAACTCCATCTGAAATGCCTATCAGCACCTATATTTGAAATGCCTATCGGCAACCATATCTGGAATGCCTATCGGCACCTATATTTGAAATGCCTATCGGGTTCTATATCTGAAATGCCTATCGACACCTATTTTTAAAATGCTAATTGGCAACTATATCTGAAATGCCTATCGGCACCTATATCTGAAATGCCTATCGGTACCTATTTTTGAAATGCCTATCGGAAACTACATCTGAAATGATTATCAGCACTTATATTTGAAATGCCTATCGGCAACCATATCTGGAATGCCTATCGGCACCTATATTTGAAATGCCTATCGGCTTCTATATCTGAAATGCCTATCGGCACCTATTTTTAAAATACCAATCGGCAACTATATCTGAAATGCCTATCGGCACCTATATCTGAAATGCCTATCGGCATACATTTTTGAAATGCCTTTCGGAAACTACATCTGAAATGCCTATCTGCTCCTATATTTGAAATGCCTATCGGCAACCATATCTGAAATGCCTATCGACACCTATATTTGAAATACCTATCGGCTTCTATATCTGAAATGCCTATCGGCACCTGTTTTTAAAATGCCAGTCGGCAACTATATCTGAAATGCCTATCAACACCTAAATCTGAAATGCCTATCGGCACCATTTTTGGAAATGCCTTTTGGAAACTACATCCGGAATGCCTATCAGCACCTATATTTGAAATGCCTATCGGCAACCATATCTGGAATGCCTATCGGCACCTATAATTGAAATGCCTATCGGTTTCTATATCTGAAATGCCTATCGACACCAATTTTTGAAATGCCTATCGGAAACTACATCTGAAATGCCTATCAGCACCTATATTTGAAATGCCTATCGGCAACCATATCTGGAATGCCTATCGGCACCTATATTTGAAATGCCTATTGGCTTCTAGATCTGAAATGCCTATCGACACCTATTTTTAAAATGCCAATCGGCAACTATATCTGAAATGCCTATCGGCACCTATATCTGAAATGCCTATCGGCACCTATTTTTGAAATGCCTATCGGAAACTACATCTGAAATGCCTATCAGCACCTATATTTGAAATGCCTATCGGCAAACATATCTGGAATGCCTATCGGCGCTTATATTTGAAATGCCTATCGGCTTCTATATCTGAAATACCTATCGGCGCCTATTTTTAAATTGCCAATCGGCAACTATATCTGAAGTGCCTATCGGCACCTATATCTGAATTGCCTATCGGCACCTATTTTTGAAATGCCTATCGAAAACTACATCTGAAATGCCTATCAGCACCTATATTTGAAATGCCTATCGGCAACCACATCAGAAATGCCTATCGGCACCTATATCTGAAATGCCTTTCGGCATTTATATCTGAAATGCCAGTCGACACCTATATTTGAAATGCCTATCGGCACATATATTTCAAATGCCTATCGGCAACTATATCTAATATGCCCATCGTCACCTATATCTGAAATGCCTATCGGCACCTATTTTTGAAATGCCTATCGGAAACAACATCTAAAATGCCTATCGGCACCTATTTTTAAAATGCCAATCGGTAAGTATATCTGAAATGCCTATCGGCACCTATATCTGAAATGCCTATCGGAACCTATTTTTAAAATGCCTATCGGAAACTACATCTGAAATGACTATCAGCACCTATATTTGAAATGTTTATCGGCAACCATATCTGAAATGCTTATCCACACCTATATTTGAAATACCTATCGGCTTCTATATCTGAAATGCCTATCGGCACCTATTTTTAAAATGCCAATCGGCAACTATATCTGAAATGCCTATCGGCACCTATATCTGAAATGCCTATCGGTACCTATTTTTGAAATGCCTATCGGAAACTACATCTGAAATGATTATCAGCGCTTATATTTGATATGCCTATCGGCAACCATATCTGGAATGCCTATCGGCAACTATATTTGAAATGCCTATCGGCACCTATATCTGAAATGCCTATCGGTACCTATTTTTGAAATGCCTATCGGAAACTACATCTGAAATGATTATCAGCGCTTATATTTGATATGCCTATCGGCACCTATATCTGAAATGCCTATCGGCACCTATTTTTGAAATGCCTATCGGAAACTACATCTGAAATGCCTATCAGCACCTATATTTGAAATGCCTATCGGCAACCATATCTGGAATGCCTATCGGCGCCTATATTTGAAATGCCTATCGGCTTCTATATCTGAAATGCCTATCGGCACCTATTTTTAAAATGCCAATCGGCATTTATATCTGAAGTGCCTATCGGCACCTATATATGAAATGCCTATCGGCACCGATTTTTGAAATGCCTATAGAAAACTACATCTGAAATGCCTATCAGCACCTATATTTGAAATGCCTATCGGCAACCACATCAAAAATGCCTATCGGCACCTATATCTGAAATGCCTTTCGGCATTTATATCTGAAATGCCGATAGACACTTATATTTGAAATGCCTATCGGCACTTTTATTTTAAATGCCTATCGGCAACTATATCTGATAAGCCTATTGGCACCTATATCTGAAATGCCTATCGGCACCTATTTTTGAAATGCCAATCTTTAAGTATATCTGAAATGCCCATCGGCACCTATATCTAAAATGCCTATCGGAACCTATTTTTGAAATGCCTATCGGAAACTACATCTGAAATGACTATCGGCTTATATATCTGAAATGCCTATCGGCACCTATTTTTAAAATACCAATCGGCAACTATATCTGAAATGCCTATCGGCACCTATATCTGAAATGCCTATCGACACCTATTTTTAAAATGCCAATTGGCAACTATATCTGAAATGCCTATCGGCACCTATATCTGAAATGCCTATCGACACCTATTTTTAAAATGCCAATTGGCAACTATATCTGAAATGCCTATCGGCACCTATATCTGAAATGCCTATCGGTACCTATTTTTGAAATGCCTATCGGAAACTACATCTGAAATGCCTATCGGCACCCATTTTTGAAATGCCTATCGGAAACTACATCTAAAATTCCTATCTGCTCCTATATTTGAAATGCCTATCGGCAAACATATCTGAAATGCCTATCGACACCTATATTTGAAATACCTATCGGCTTCTATATCTGAAATGCCTATCGGCACCTGTTTTTAAAATGCCAATCGGCAACTATATCTGAAATGCCTATCGGCACCTATATCTGAAATGCCTATCGGCACCAACTTTTGAAATGCCTATCGGAAACTCCATCTGAAATGCCTATCAGCACCTATATTTGAAATGCCTATCGGCAACCATATCTGGAATGCCTATCGGCACCTATATTTGAAATGCCTATCGGGTTCTATATCTGAAATGCCTATCGACACCTATTTTTAAAATGCTAATTGGCAACTATATCTGAAATGCCTATCGGCACCTATATCTGAAATGCCTATCGGTACCTATTTTTGAAATGCCTATCGGAAACTACATCTGAAATGATTATCAGCACTTATATTTGAAATGCCTATCGGCAACCATATCTGGAATGCCTATCGGCACCTATATTTGAAATGCCTATCGGCTTCTATATCTGAAATGCCTATCGGCACCTATTTTTAAAATACCAATCGGCAACTATATCTGAAATGCCTATCGGCACCTATATCTGAAATGCCTATCGGCATACATTTTTGAAATGCCTTTCGGAAACTACATCTGAAATGCCTATCTGCTCCTATATTTGAAATGCCTATCGGCAACCATATCTGAAATGCCTATCGACACCTATATTTGAAATACCTATCGGCTTCTATATCTGAAATGCCTATCGGCACCTGTTTTTAAAATGCCAGTCGGCAACTATATCTGAAATGCCTATCAACACCTAAATCTGAAATGCCTATCGGCACCATTTTTGGAAATGCCTATCGGAAACTACATCCGGAATGCCTATCAGCACCTATATTTGAAATGCCTATCGGCAACCATATCTGGAATGCCTATCGGCACCTATAATTGAAATGCCTATCGGTTTCTATATCTGAAATGCCTATCGACACCAATTTTTGAAATGCCTATCGGAAACTACATCTGAAATGCCTATCAGCACCTATATTTGAAATGCCTATCGGCAACCATATCTGGAATGCCTATCGGCACCTATATTTGAAATGCCTATTGGCTTCTAGATCTGAAATGCCTATCGACACCTATTTTTAAAATGCCAATCGGCAACTATATCTGAAATGCCTATCGGCACCTATATCTGAAATGCCTATCGGCACCTATTTTTGAAATGCCTATCGGAAACTACATCTGAAATGCCTATCAGCACCTATATTTGAAATGCCTATCGGCAAACATATCTGGAATGCCTATCGGCGCTTATATTTGAAATGCCTATCGGCTTCTATATCTGAAATACCTATCGGCGCCTATTTTTAAATTGCCAATCGGCAACTATATCTGAAGTGCCTATCGGCACCTATATCTGAATTGCCTATCGGCACCTATTTTTGAAATGCCTATCGAAAACTACATCTGAAATGCCTATCAGCACCTATATTTGAAATGCCTATCGGCAACCACATCAGAAATGCCTATCGGCACCTATATCTGAAATGCCTTTCGGCATTTATATCTGAAATGCCAGTCGACACCTATATTTGAAATGCCTATCGGCACATATATTTCAAATGCCTATCGGCAACTATATCTAATATGCCCATCGTCACCTATATCTGAAATGCCTATCGGCACCTATTTTTGAAATGCCTATCGGAAACAACATCTAAAATGCCTATCGGCACCTATTTTTAAAATGCCAATCGGTAAGTATATCTGAAATGCCTATCGGCACCTATATCTGAAATGCCTATCGGAACCTATTTTTAAAATGCCTATCGGAAACTACATCTGAAATGACTATCAGCACCTATATTTGAAATGTTTATCGGCAACCATATCTGAAATGCTTATCCACACCTATATTGGAAATACCTATCGGCTTCTATATCTGAAATGCCTATCGGCACCTATTTTTAAAATGCCAATCGGCAACTATATCTGAAATGCCTATCGGCACCTATATCTGAAATGCCTATCGGTACCTATTTTTGAAATGCCTATCGGAAACTACATCTGAAATGATTATCAGCGCTTATATTTGATATGCCTATCGGCAACCATATCTGGAATGCCTATCGGCAACTATATTTGAAATGCCTATCGGCTTCTATATCTGAAATGCCTATCAGCACCTATTTTTAAAATACCAATCGGCAACTATATCTGAAATGCCTATCGGCACCTATATCTGAAATGCCTATCGGCATATATTTTTGAAATGCCTTTCGGAAACTACATCTGAAATGCCTATCTGCTCCTATATTTGAAATGCCTATCGGCAACCATATCTGAAATGCCTATCGACACCTATATTTGAAATACCTATCGGCTTCTATATCTGAAATGCCTATCGGCACCTGTTTTTAAAATGCCAATCGGCAACTATATCAGAAATGCCTATCGGCACCTATATCCGAAATGCCTATCGGCATCAATTTTTGAAATGCCTATCGGAAACTACATCTAAAATGCCTATCAGCACCTATATTTGAAATGCCTATCGGCAACCATATCTGGAATGCCTATCGGCGCCTATATTTGAAATCCCTATCGGCTTCTATATCTGAAATGCCTATCGGCACCTATTTTTAAAATGCCAATCGGCATTTATATCTGAAATGCCTATCGGCACCTATATCTGAAATGCCTATCGGCACCTATTTTTGAAATGCCTATCGGAAACTACATCTGAAATGCCTATCAGCACCTATATTTGAAATGCCTATCGGCAACCATATCTGGAATGCCTATCGGCGCCTATATTTGAAATGCCTATCGGCTTCTATATCTGAAATGCCTATCGGCACCTATTTTTAAAATGCCAATCGGCATTTATATCTGAAGTGCCTATCGGCAAATATATCTGAAATGCCTATTGGCACCTATTTTTGAAATGCTTATCGAAAACTACATCTGATATGCCTATCAGCACCTATATTTGAAATGCCTATCGGCAACCACATCAGAAATGCCTATCGGCACCTATATCTGAAATGCCTTTCGGCATTTATATCTGAAATGCCGATCGACACCTATATTTGAAATGCCTATCGGCACTTTTATTTTAAATGCCTATCGGCAACTATATCTGATAAGCCTATCGGCACCTATATCTGATATGCCTATCGGCACCTATTTTTGAAATGCCAATCTTTAAGTATATCTGAAATGCCTATCGGCACCTATATCTAAAATGCCTATCGGAACCTATTTTTGAAATGCCTATCGGAAACTACATCTGAAATGACTATCAGCACCTATATTTGAAATGCCTATCGGCAACCATATCTGAAATGCCTATCCACACCTATCTTTGAAATACCTATCATCTTCTATATCTAAAATGCCTATCGGCACCTATTTTTAAAATGCCAATCGGCAACTACATCTGAAATGCCTATCGGCTTATATATCTGAAATGCCTATCGGCACCTATTTTTAAAATGCCAATCGGCAACTATATCTGAAATGCCTATCGACACCTATTTTTAAAATGCCAATTGGCAACTACATCTGAAATGCCTATCGGCACCTATATCTGAAATGCCTATCGACACCTATTTTTAAAATGCCAATTGGCAACTATATCTGAAATGCCTTTTGGCACCTATATCTGAAATGCCTATCGGTACCTATTTTTGAAATGCCTATCGGAAACTACATCTGAAATGATTATCAGCACTTATATTTGAAATGCCTATCGGCAACCATATCTGGAATGCCTATCGGCACTTATATTTGAAATGCCTATCGGCTTCTATATCTGAAATGCCTATCGGCACCTATTTTTAAAATACCAATCGGCAACTATATCTGAAATGCCTATCGGCACCTACTTTTGAAATGCCTATCGGAAACTACATCTGAAATGCCTATCAGCACCTATATTTGAAATGCCTATCGGCAACCATATCTGGAATGCCTATCGGCGCCTATATTTGAAATGCCTATCGGCTTCTATATCTAAAATACTTATCGGCGCCTATTTTTAAAATGCCAATCGGCAACTATATCTAAAATGCCTATCGGCACCTATATCTGAAATGCCTATCGGCACCTATTTTTGAAATGTCTATCGAAAACTACATCTGAAATGCCTATCAGCACCTATATTTGAAATGCCTATCGGCAACCACATCAGAAATGCCTATCGGCACCTATATCTGAAATGCCTTTCGGCATTTATATCTGAAATGCCGGTCGACACCTATATTTGAAATGCCTATCGGCACATATATTTTAAATGCCTATCGGCAACTATATCTGATATGCCTATCGGCACCTATATCTGAAATGCCTATCGGCACCTATTTTTGAAATGCCTATCGGAAACTACATCTAAAATGCCTATCGGCACCTATTTTTAAAATGCCAATCGGTAAGTATATCTGAAATGCCTATCGGCACCTATATCTGAAATGCCTATCGGAACCTATTTTTGAAATGCCTATCGGAAACTACATCTAAAATGCCTATCGGCACCTATTTTTAAAATGCCAATCGGTAAGTATATCTGAAATGCCTATCGGCACATATACCTGAAATGCCTATCGGAACCTATTTTTGAAATGCCTATCGGAAACTACATCTGAAATACCTATCAGCATTTATATTTGAAATGCCTATCAGCAACCACATCAGAAATGCCTATCGGCACCTATATCTGAAATGCCCTACGGCATTTATATCTGAAATGCCGATCGACACCTATATTTGAAATTCCTATCGGCACCTATATTTTAAATGCCTATCGGCAACTATATCTGATATGCCTATCGGCACCTATATCTGAAATGCCTATCGGCACCTATTTTTGAAATGCCTATCGGAAACAACATCTGAAATGACTATCAGCACCTATATTTGAAATGCCTATCGGCAACCATATCTGATATGCCTATCCACACCTGTATTTGAAATACCTATCAGCTTCTATATCTAAAATGCCTATTGGCACCTATTTTTAAAATGCCAATCGGCAACTATATCTGAAATGCCTATCGGCACCTATATCTGAAATGCCTATCGGCACCAACTTTTGAAATGCCTATCGGAAACTCTATCTGAAATGCCTATCAGCACCTATATTTGAAATGCCTATCGGCAACCATATCTGGAATGCCTATCGGCACCTATATTTGAAATGCCTATCGGGTTCTATATCTGAAATGCCTATCGGCACCTATATCTGAAATGCCTATCGGTACCTATTTTTGAAATGCCTATCGGAAACCACATCTGAAATGATTATCAGCACTTATATTTGAAATGCCTATCGGCAACCATATCTGAAATGCCTATCGGCACCTATATTTGAAATGCCTATCGGCTTGTATATCTGAAATGCCTATCGGCACCTATTTTTAAAATGCCAATCGGCATTTATATCTGAAGTGCCTATCGGCACCTATATCTGAAATGCCTATCGTCACCTATTTTTGAAATGCCTATCGAAAACTACATCTGAAATGCCTATCAGCACCTATATTTGAAATGCCTATCGGCAACCACATCAGAAATGCCTATCGGCACCTATATCTGAAATGCCTTTCGGCATTTATATCTGAAATGCCGATCGACACTTATATTTGAAATGCCTATCAGCGCTTTTATTTTAAATGCCTATCGGCAACTATATCTGATAAGCCTATCGGCACCTATATCTGAAATGCCTATCGGCACCTATTTTTAAATGCCAATCTTTAAGTATATCTGAAATGCCTATCGGCACCTATATCTAAAATGCCTATCGGAACCTATTTTTGAAATGCCTATCGGAAACTACATCTGAAATGACTATCAGCACCTATATTTGAAATGCCTATCGGCAACCATATCTGAAATGCCTATCCACACCTATATTTGAAATACCTATCGGCTTCTATATCTAAAATGCCTATCGGCACCTATTTTTAAAATGCCAATCGGTAAGTATATCTGAAATGCCTATCGGCACCTATATCTAAAATGCCTATCGGAACCTATTTTTGAAATGCCTATCGGAAACTACATCTGAAATGACTATCAGCACCTATATTTGAAATGCCTATCGGCATCCATATCTGAATTGCCTATCCACACCTATATTTGAAATACCTATCGGCTTCTATATCTGAAATGCCTATCGGCACCTATTTTTAAAATGCCAATCGGCAACTATATCTGAAATGCCTATCGGCACCTATATCTGAAATGCCTATCGATACCTATTTTTGAAATGCCTATCGGAAACTACATCTGAAATGATTATCAGCGCTTATATTTGATATGCCTATCGGCAACCATATCTGGAATGCCTAACGGCAACTATATTTGAATTGCCTATCGGCTTCTATATCTGAAATGCCTATCGGCACCTATTTTTAAAAATGCCAATCGGCAACTATATCTGAAATGCCTATCGGCACCTATATCTGAAATGCCTATCGGCATATATTTTTGAAATGCCTTTCGGAAACTACATCTGAAATGCCTATCTGCTCCTATATTTGAAATGCCTATCGGCAACCATATCTGAAATGCCTATCGACACCTATATTTGAAATACCTATTGGCTTCTATATCTGAAATGCCTATCGGCACCTGTTTTTAAAATGCCAATCGGCAACTATATCTGAAATGCCTATCGGCGCCTATATCCGAAATGCCTATCGGCATAAATTTTTGAAATGCCTATCGGAAGCTACATCTAAAATGCCTATCAGCACCTATATTTGAAATGCCTATCGGCAACCATATCTGGAATGCCTATCGGCACCTATATTTGAAATGCCTATCGGCTTCTATATCTGAAATGCCTATCGGCACCTATTTTTAAAATGCCAATCGGCAACTATATCTGAAATGCCTATCGGCACCTATATCTGAAATGCCTATCGGCACATATTTTTGAAATGCCTATCGGAAACTACATCTGAAATGCCTATCAGCACATATATTTGAAATGCCTATCGGCAACCATATATGAAATGCCTATCGACACCTATATTTGAAATACCTATCGGCTTCTATATCTGAAATGCCTATCGGCACCTATTTTTAAAATGCCAATCGG
The DNA here is from genome assembly GCA_034508555.1 of Venustoraphidia nigricollis. Lineage (NCBI taxonomy): Eukaryota > Metazoa > Arthropoda > Insecta > Raphidioptera > Raphidiidae > Venustoraphidia > Venustoraphidia nigricollis. Next base: position 125,467 of record JAVRKA010000211.1, on the reverse strand, counting down.
TAACTATATCTGAAATGCCTATCGGCACCTATATCTGAAATGCCTATAGGCACCATTTTTTGAAATGTCTATCGGAAACTACATCCGGAATGCCTATCAGCACCTATATTTGAAATGCCTATCGGCAACCATATCTGGAATGCCTATCGGCACCTATATTTGAAATGCCTATCGGCTTCTATATCTGAAATGCCTATCGACACCTATTTTTAAAATGCCAATCGGCAACTATATCTGAAATGCCTATCGGCACCTATATCTGAAATGCCTATCGGCACCTATTTTTGAAATGCCTATCGGAAACTACATCTGAAATGCCTATCAGCACCTATATTTGAAATGCCTATCGGCAACCATATCTGGAATGCCTATCGGCGCCTATATTTGAAATGCCTATCGGCTTCTATATCTAAATTGCCTATCGGCACCTATTTTTAAAATGCCAATCGGCATTTATATCTGAGGTGCCTATCGGCACCTATATCTGAAATGCCTATCGGCACCTATTTTTGAAATGCCTATCGAAAACAACATCTGAAATGCCTATCAGCACCTATATTTGAAATGCCTATCGGCAACCACATCAGAAATGCCTATCGGCACCTATATCTGAAATGCCTTTCGGCATTTATATCTGAAATGCCGATCCACACATATATTTGAAATGCCTATCGGCACTTTTATTTTAAATGCCTATCGGCAACTATATCTGATAAGCCTATCGGCACCTATTTTTGAAATGCCTATCGAAAACTACATCTGAAATGCCTATCAGCACCTATATTTGAAATGCCTATCGGAAACTACATCTGAAATGCCTATCAGCACCTATATTTGAAATGCCTATCGGCAACCATATCTGGAATGCCTATCGGCACCTATATTTGAAATGCCTATCGGCTTCTATATCTGAAATGCCTATCGGCACCTATTTTTAAAATGCTAATCGGCAACTATATCTGAAATGCCTATCGGCACCTATATCTGAAATGCCTATCGGCACCTATTTTTGAAATGCCTATCGGAAACTACATCTGAAATGCCTATCAGGACCTATATTTGAAATGCCTATCGGCAACCATATCTGAAATGCCTATCGTCACCTATATTTGAAATACCTATCGACTTCTATATCTGAAATGCCTATCGGTACCTATTTTTAAAGTGCCAATCGGTAACTAAATCTGAAATGCCTATCGGCACCTATATTTGAAATGCCTATCGGCACCATTTTTTGAAATGCCTATCGGAAACTACATCCGGAATGCCTATCAGCACCTATATTTGAAATGCCTATCGGCAACCATATCTGGAATGCCTATCGGCACCTATATTTGAAATGCCTATCGGCTTCTATATCTGAAATGCCTATCGACACCAATTTTTGAAATGCCTATCGGAAACTACATTTGAAATGCCTATCAACACCTATATTTGAAATGCCTATCGGCAACCATATCTGGCATGCTCATCGGCACCTATATTTGAAATGCCTATCGGCTTATATATCTGAAATGCCTATCGGCACCTATTTTTAAAATGCTAATCGGCAACTATATCTGAAATGCCTATCGGCACCTATATCTGAAATGCCTATCAGCACCTATTTTTGAAATGCCTATCGGAAACTACATCTGAAATGCCTATCAGCACCTATATTTGAAATGCTTATCGGCAACCATATCTGAAATGCCTATCGACACCTTTATTTAAAATCCCTATCGGCTTCTATATCTGAAATGCCTATCGGCACCTATTTTTAAAATGCCAATCGGCAACTATATCTGAAATGCCTATCGGCACCTATATCTGAAATGCCTATCGGCACCAATTTTTGAAATGCCTTTCGGAAACTACATCTGAAATGCCTATCAGCACCTATATTTGGAATGCCTATCGGCAACCATATCTGGAATGCTGATCGGCACCTATATTTGAAATGCCTATCGGCTTATATATCTGAAATGCCTATCGCCACCTATTTTTAAAATGCCAATCGGCAACTATATCTAAAATGCCTATCGGCACCTATATCTGAAATGCCTATCGGCACTTATTTTTGAAATGCCTATCGGAAACTACATCTGAAATGCCTATCAGCACCTATATTTGAAATGCCTATCGGTAACCATATCTGGAATGCCTATCGGCGCCTATATTTGAAATGCCTATCGGCTTCTATATCTGAAATACCTATCGGCGCCTATTTTTAAAATGCCAATCGGCAACTATATCTGAAGTGCCTATCGGCACCTATATCTGAAATGCCTATCGGCACCTATTTTTGAAATGCCCATCGAAAACTAAATCTGAAATGCCTATTAGCACCTATATTTGAAATGCCTATCGGCAACCACATCAGAAATGCCTATCGGCACCTATATCTGAAATGCCATTCGGTATTTATATCTGAAATGCCGGTCAACACCTATATTTGAAATGCCTATCGGCACATATATTTTAAATGCCTATTGGCAACTATATCTGATATGCCTATCGGCACCTATATCTGAAATGCCTATCGGCACCTATTTTTGAAATGCCTATCGGAAACTACAAAAAAAAATGCCTATCGGCACCTATTTTTAAAATGCCAATCGGTAAGTATATCTGAAATGCCTATCCACACCTATATTTGAAATACCTATCGGCTTCTATATCTGAAATGCCTATCGGCACCAATTTTTAAAATGCCAATCGGCAACTATATCTGAAATGCCTATCGGCACCTATATCTGAAATGCCTATCGGTACCTATTTTTGAAATGCCTATCGGAAACTACATCTGAAATGATTATCAGCGCTTATATTTGATATGCCTATCGGCAACCATATCTGGAATGCCTATCGGCAACTATATATGAAATGCCTATCGGCTTCTATATCTGAAATGCCTATCGGCACCTATTTTTTAAATACCAATCGGCAACTATATCTGAAATGCCTATCGGCATATATTTTTAAAATGCCTTTCGGAAACCACATCTGAAACGCCTATCTGCTCCTATATTTGAAGTGCCTATCGGCACCTATATCTGAAATGCCTATCGACACCTATATTTGAAATACCTATCCGCTTCTATATCTGAAATGCCTATCGGCACCTGTTTTTAAAATGCCAATCGGCAACAATATCTGAAATGCCTATCGGCACCTATATCCGAAATGCCTATCGGCATCAATTTTTGAAATGCCTATCGGAAACTACATCTAAAATGCCTATCAGCACCTATATTTGAAATGCCTATCGGCAACCATATCTGGAATGCCTATCGGCACCTATTTTTAAAATGCCAATCGGCAACTATATCTGAAATGCCTATCGGCACCTATATCTGAAATGCCTATCGGCACCTATTTTTGAAATGCCTATCGGAAACTACATCTGAAATGCCTATCAGTACTATATTTGAAATGCTTATCGGCAACCATATCTGAAATGCCTATCGACACCTATATTTGAAATCCCTATCGGCTTCTATATCTGAAATGCCTATCGGCACCTATTTTTAAAATGCCAATCGGCAACTATATCTGAAATGTCTATCGGCACCTATATCTGAAATGCCTATCGGCACCTATTTTTGAAATGCCTATCGGAAACTACATCTGAAATGCCTATCAGCACCTATACTTGAAATGCCTATCGGCGCCTATATTTGAAATGCCTATCGGCTTCTATATCTGAAATGCCTATCGGCACCTATTTTTAAAATGCCAATCGGCATTTATATCTGAAGTGCCTATCGGCACCTATATCTGAAATGCCTATCGTCACCTATTTTTGAAATGCCTATCGAAAACTACATCTGAAATGCCTATCAGCACATATATTTGAAATGCCTATCGGCAACCACATCAGAAATGCCTATCGGCACCTATATCTGAAATGCCTTTCGGCATTTATATCTGAAATGACGATCGACACTTATATTTGAAATGCCTATCGGCGCTTTTCTTTTAAATGCCTATCGGCAACTATATCTGATAAGCCTATCGGCACCTATATCTGAAATGCCTATCGGCACCTATTTTTGAAATGCCAATCTTTAAGTATATCTGAAATGCCTATCGGCACCTATATCTAAAATGCCTAACGGAACCTATTTTTGAAATGCCTATCGGAAACTACATCTGAAATGACTATCAGCACCTATATTTGAAATGCCTATCGGCAACCATATCTGAAATGCCTATCCACACCTATATTTGAAATACCTATCAGCTTCTATATCTAAAATGCCTATCGGCACCTATTTTTAAAATGCCAATCGGCAACTACATCTGAAATGCCTATCGGCTTATATATCTGAAATGCCTATCGGCACCTATTTTTAAAATGCCAATTGGCAACTATATCTGAAATGCCTATCGGCACCTATATCTGAAATGCCTATCGGCACCTATATCTGAAATGCCTATCGACACCTATTTTTAAAATGCCAATTGGCAACTATATCTGAAATGCCTATCGGCACCTATATCTGAAATGCCTATCGGAACCTATTTTTGAAATGCCTATCGGAAACTACATCTGAAATGATTATCAGCACTTATATTTGAAATGCCTATCGGCAACCATATCTGGAATGCCTATCGGCGCCTATATTTGAAATGCCTATCGGCTTCTATATCTAAAATGCCTATAGACACCTATTTTTAAAATGCCAATCGGCAACTATATCTGAAGTGCCTATCGGCACCTATATCTCAAATGCCTAGCGGCACCTATTTTTGAAATGCCTATCGAAAACTACATCTGAAATGCCTATCAGCATTTATATTTGAAATGCCTATCGGCAACCACATCAGAAATGCCTATCGGCACCTATATCTGAAATGCCCTACGGCATTTATATCTGAAATGCCGATCGACACCTATATTTGAAATGCCTATCGGCACCTATATTTTAAATGCCTATCGGCAACTATATCTGATATGCCTATCGGCACCTATATCTGAAATGCCTATCGGCACCTATTTTTGAAATGCCTATCGGAAACTACATCTAAAATGCCTATCGGCACCTATTTTTAAAATGCCAATCGGAAAGTATATCTGAAATGCCTATCGGCACCTATAATTGAAATGCCTATCGGAACCTATTTTTGAAATGCCTATCGGAAACAACATCTGAAATGACTATCAGCACCTATATTTGAAATGCCTATCGGCAACCATATCTGAAATGCCTATCCACACCTGTATTTGAAATACCTATCGGCTTCTATATCTAAAATGCCTATCGGCATCTATTTTTAAAATGCAAATCGGCAACTATATCTGAAATGCCTATAGGCACCTATATCTGAAATGCCTATCGGCACCAACTTTTGAAATGCCTATCGGAAACTCCATCTGAAATGCCTATCAGCACCTATATTTAAAATGCCTATCGGCAACCATATCTGAAATGCCTATCGGCACCTATATTTGAAATGCCTATCGGGTTCTATATCTGAAATGCCTATCGACACCTATATCTGAAATGCCTATCAGTACATATTTTTGAAATGCCTATCGGAAACTACATCTGAAATGATTATCAGCACTTATATTTGAAATGCCTATCGGCAACCATATCTGGAATGCCTATCGGCACCTATATTTGAAATGCCTATCGGCTTCTATATCTGAAATGCCTATCGGCAACTATATCTGAAATGCCTATCGGCATATATTTTTGAAATGCCTTTCGGAAACTACATCTGAAATGCCTATCTGCTCCTATATTTGAAATGCCTATCGGCAACCATATCTGAAATGCCTATCGACACCTATATTTGAAATACCTATTGGCTTCTATATCTGAAATGCCTATCGGCACCTGTTTTTAAAATGCCAATCGGCAACTATATCTGAAATGCCTATCGGCACCTATATCCGAAGTGCCTATCGGCATCAATTTTTGAAATCCCTATCGGAAACTACATCTGAAATGCCTATCAGCACCTATATTTGAAATGCTTATCGGCAACCATATCTGAAATGCCTATCGACACCTATATTTGAAATCCCTATCGGCTGCTATATCTGAAATGCCTATCGGCACCTATTTTTAAAATGCCAATCGGCATTTATATCTGAAGTGCCTATCGGAACCTATATCTGAAATGCCTATCGGCACCTATTTTTGAAATGCCTATCGAAAACTACATCTGAAATGCCTATCAGCACCTATATTTGAAATGCCAATCGGCAACTACATCAGAAATGCCTATCGGCACCTATATCTGAAATGCCGGCGACACCTATATTTGAAATGTCTATCGGCACTTTTATTTTAAATGCCTATCGGCAACTATATCTGATAAGCCTATCGGCACCTATATCTGAAATGCCTATCGGCACCTATTTTTGAAATGCCAATCTTTAAGTATATCTGAAATGCCTATCGGCACCTATATTTAAAATGCCTATCGGAACCTATTTTTGAAATGCCTATCGGAAACTACATCTGAAATGACTATCAGCACCTATATTTGATATGCCTATCGGCAACCATATCTGAAATGCCTATCCACACCTATATTTGAAATACCTATCGGCTTCTATATCTAAAATGCCTATCGGCACCTATTTTTAAAATGCCAATCGGTAAGTATATCTGAAATGCCTATCGGCACCTATATCTAAAATGCCTACCGGAACCTATTTTTGAAATGCCTATCGGAAACTACATCTGAAATGACTATCAGCACCTATAATTGAAATGCCTATCGGCAACCATAATATCTGAAATGCCTATCCACACCTATATTTGAAATACCTATCGGCTTCTATATCTAAAATGCCTATCGGCACCTATTTTTAAAATGCCAATCGGCAACTACATCTGAAATGCCTATCGGCTTATATATCTGAAATGCCTATCGGCACCTATTTTTGAAATGCCAATCTTTAAGTATATCTGAAATGCCTATCGGCACCTATATCTAAAATGCCTATCGGAAACAACATCTAAAATGACTATCAGCACTTATATTTGAAATGCCTATCGGCAACCATATCTGAAATGCCTATCCACAACTGTATTTGAAATACCTATCGGCTTCTATATCTAAAATGCCTATCGGCATCTATTTTTAAAATGCAAATCGGCAACTTTATTTGAAATGCCTATAGGCACCTATATCTGAAATGCCTATCGGCACCATTTTTTGAAATGCCTATCGGAAACTCCATCTGAAATGCCTATCAGCACCTATATTTGAAATGCCTATCGGCAACCATATCTGGAATGCCTATCGGCACCTATATTTGAAATGCCTATCGGGTTCTATATCTGAAATGCCTATCGACACCTATTTTTAAAATGCCAATTGGCAACTATATCTGAAATGCCTATCGGCACCTATATCTGAAATGCCTATCAGTACCTATTTTTGAAATGCCTATCGGAAACTACATCTGAAATGATTATCAGCACTTATATTTGAAATGCCTATCGGCAACCATATCTGGAATGCCTATCGGCACCTATATTTGAAATGCCTATCGGCTTCTATATCTGAAATGCCTATCGGCACCTATTTTTAAAATACCAATCGGCAACTATATCTGAAATGCCTATCGGCAACTATATCTGAAATGCCTATCGGCACCTATATCTAAAATGCCTACCGGAACCTATTTTTGAAATGCCTATCGGAAACTACATCTGAAATGACTATCAGCACTTATAATTGAAATGCCTATCGGCAACCATAATATCTGAAATGCCTATCCACACCTATATTTGAAATACCTATCGGCTTCTATATCTAAAATGCATATCGGCACCTATTTTTAAAATGCCAATCGGCAACTACATCTGAAATGCCTATCGGCTTATATATCTGAAATGCCTATCGGCACCTATTTTTGAAATGCCAATCTTTAAGTATATCTGAAATGCCTATCGGCACCTATATCTGAAATGCCTATCGGAACCTATTTTTGAAATGCCTATCGGAAACTACATCTGAAATGACTATCAGCACTTATAATTGAAATGCCTATCGGCAACCATAATATCTGAAATGCCTATCCACACCTATATTTGAAATACCTATCGGCTTCTATATCTAAAATGCATATCGGCACCTATTTTTAAAATGCCAATCGGCAACTATATCTGAAATGCCTATCGGCACCTATATCTGAAATGCCTATCGGTACCTATTTTTGAAATGCCTATCGTAAACTACATCTGAAATGATTATCAGCGCTTATATTTGATATGCCTATCGGCAACCATATCTGGAATGCATATCGGCAACTATATTTGAAATGCCTATCAGCTTCTATATCTGAAATGCCTATCGGCACTTATTTTTAAAATACCAATCGGCAACTATATCTGAAATGCCTATCGGCACCTATATCTGAAATGCCTATCGGCATATATTTTTGAAATGCCTTTCGGAAACTACGTCTGAAATGCCTATCTGCTCCTATATTTGAAATGCCTATCGGCAACCATATCTGAAATGCCTATCGACACCTATATTTGAAATACCTATCGGCTTCTATATCTGAAATGCCTATCGGCACCTGTTTTTAAAATGCCAATCGGCACTTATATCTGAAATGCCTATCGGCACCTATATCCGAAATGCCTATCGGCATCAATTTTTGAAATGCCTATCGGAAACTACATCTAAAATGCCTATCAGCACCTATATTTGAAATGCCTATCGGCAACCATATCTGGAATGCCTATCGGCACCTATATTTGAAATGCCTATCGGCTTCTATATCTGAAATGCCTATCGGCACCTATTTTTAAAATGCCAATCGGCAACTATATCTGAAATGCCTATCGGCACCTATATCTGAAATGCCTATCGGCACCTATTTTTGAAATGCCTATCGGAAACTACATCTGAAATGCCTATCAGCACCTATATTTGAAATGCTTATCGGCAACCATATCTGAAATGTCTATCGACACCTATATTTGAAATCCCTATCGGCTTCTATATCTGAAATGCCTATCGGCACCTATTTTTAAAATGCCAATCGGCAACTATATCTGAAATGCCTATCGGCACCTATATCTGAAATGCCTATCGGCACCTATTTTTGAAATTCTTATCGAAAACTACATCTGAAATGCCTATCAGCACCTATATTTGAAATGCCTATCGGCAACCACATCAGAAATGCCTATCGGCACCTATATCTGAAATGCCTTTCGGCATTTATATCTGAAATGCCGATCGACACCTATATTTGAAATGCCTATCGGCACTTTTATTTTAAATGCCTATCGGCAACTATATCTGATAAGCCTATCGGCACCTATATCTGAAATGCCTATCGGCACCTATTTTTGAAATGCCAATCTTTAAGTATATCTGAAATGCCTATCGGCACCTATATCTAAAATGCCTATCGGAACCTATTTTTGAAATGCCTATCGGAAACTACATCTGAAATGACTATCAGCACCTATATTTGAAATGCCTATCGGCAACCATATCTGGAATGCCTATCGGCACCTATATTTGAAATCCCTATCGGCTTCTATATCTGAAATGCCTATCGCCACCTATTTTTAAAATGCTAATCGGCAACTATATCTGAAATGCCAATCGGCACCTATATCTGAAATGCCTATCGGCACCTATTTTTGAAATGCCTATCGGAAACTACATCTGAAATGCCTATCAGCACCTATATTTGAAATGCCTATCGGCAACCATATCTGGAATGCCAATCGGCGCCTATATTTGAAATGCCTATCGGCTTCTATATCTAAAATGCCTACCGGCACCTATTTTTAGAATGCCAATCGCCAACTATATCTGAAGTGCCTATCGGCACCTATATCTCAAATGCCTATCGACACCTATTTTTGAAATGCCTATCGAAAACTACATCTGAAATGCCTATCAGCAATTATATTTGAAATGCTTATCGGCAGCCACATCAGAAATGCCTATCGGCACCTATATCTGAAATGCCCTACGGCATTTATATCTGAAATGCCGATCGACACCTATATTTGAAATGCCTATCGGCACCTATATTTTAAATGCCTATCGGCAACTATATCAGATATGCCTATCGGCACCTATATCTGAAATGCCTATCGGCACCTATTTTTGAAATGCCTATCGGAAACTACATCTAAAATGCCTATCGGCACCTATTTTTAAAATGCCAATCGGAAAGTATATCTGAAATGCCTATCGGCACCTATAATTGAAATGCCTATCGGAACCTATTTTTAAAATGCCTATCGGAAACAACATCTGAAATGACTATCAGCACCTATATTTGAAATGCCTATCGGCAACCATATCTGAAATGCCTATCCACACCTGTATTTGAAATACCTATCGGCTTCTATATCTAAAATGCCTATCGGTACCTATTTTTAAAATGCCAATCGGCAACTATATCTGAAATGCCTATCGGCACCTATATCTAAAATGCCTATCGGCACCAACTTTTGAAATGCCTATCGGAAACTCCATCTGAAATGCCTATCAGCACCTATATTTGAAATGCCTATCGGCAACCATATCTGGAATGCCTATCGGCACCTATATTTGAAATGCCTATCGGGTTCTATATCTGAAATGCCTATCGACACCTATTTTTAAAATGTAAATTGGCAACTATATCTGAAATGCCTATCGGCACCTATATCTGAAATGCCTATCGGTACCTATTTTTGAAATGCCTATCGGAAACTACATCTGAAATGATTATCAGCACTTATATTTGAAATGCCTATCGGCAACCATATCTGGAATGCCGATCGGCACCTATATTTGAAATGCCTATCGGCTTCTATATCTGAAATGCCTATCGGCACCTATTTTTAAAATACCAATCGGCAACTATATCTGAAATGCCTATCGGCACCTATATCTAAAATGCCTATCGGCATATATTTTTGAAATGCCTTTCGGAAACTACATCTGAAATGCCTATCTGCTCCTATATTTGAAATGCCAATCGGCAACCATATCTAAAAATGCCTATCGACACCTATATTTGAAATACCTATCGGCTTCTATATCTGAAATGCCTATCGGCACCTGTTTTTAAAATGCCAATCGGCAACTATATCTGAATTGCCTATCGGCAACTATATCCGAAATGCCTATCGGCATCAATTTTTGAAATGCCTATCGGAAACTACATCTAAAATGCCTATCAGCACCTATATTTGAAATGCCTATCGGCAACTATATCTGCAATGCCTATCGGCACCTATATTTGAAATGCCTATCGGCTTCTATATCTGAAATGCCTATCGGCACCTATTTTTTAAATGCCAATTGGCAACTATATCTGAAATGACTATCGGCACCTATATCTGAAATGCCTATCGGCACCTATTTTTGCAATGCCTATCGAAAACTACATCTGAAATGCCTATCAGCACCTATATTTGAAATGCCTATCGGAAACTACATCTGAAATGCCTATCAGCACCTATATTTGAAATGCCTATCGGCAACCATATCTGGAATGCCTATCGGCACCTATATTTGAAATGCCTATCGGCTTCTATATCTGAAATGCCTATCGGCACCTATTTTTGAAATGCCTATCGGAAACTACATCTGAAATGCCAATCAGCACCTATATTTGAAATGCCTATCGGCAACCATATCTGAAATGCCTATCGACACCTATATTTGAAATACCTATCGGCTTCTATATCTGAAATGCTTATCGGTACCTATTTTTAAAATGCCAATCGGCAACTATATCTGAAACGTCTATCGGCACCTATATCTGAAATGCCTATCGGCACCTATTTTTGAAATGCCTATCGGAAACTACATCTGAAATGCCTATCAGCACCTATATCTGAAATGCCTATCGGCACCTATATCTGAAATGCCTATCGGCACCATTTTTTGAAATGCCTATCGGAAACTACATCCGGAATGCCTATCAGCACCTATATTTGAAATGCCTATCGGCAACCATATCTGGAATGCCTATCGGCACCTATATTTGAAATGCCTATCGGCTTCTATATCTTAAATGCCTATCGACACCAATTTTTGAAATGCCTATCGGAAACTACATCTGAAATGCCTAGCAGCACCTATATTTGAAATGCCTATCGGCAACATTTCTGGAATGCTCATCGGCACCTATATTTGAAATGCCTATCGGCTTATATATCTGAAATGCCTATCAGCACCTATTTTTAAAATTCTAATCGGCAACTATATCTGAAATGCCTATCGGCACCTATATATGAAATGCCTATCGGCACCTATTTTTGAAATGCCTATCGGAAACTACATCTAAAATGCCTATCAGCACCTATATTTGAAATGCTTATCGGCAACCATATCTGAAATGCCTATCGACACCTATATTTAAAATCCCTATCGGCTTCTATATCTAAATGCCTATCGGCACCTATTTTATAAATGCCAATCGGCAAATATATCTGAAATGCCTATCGGCACCTATATCTGAAATGCCTATCGGCACCAATTTTTGAAATGCCGATCGGAAACTACATCTAAAATGCCTATCAGCACCTATATTTGAAATGCCTATCGGCAACCATATCTGGAATGCTCATCGGCACCTATATTTAAAATGCCTATCGGCTTATATATCTGAAATGCCTATCGGCACCTATTTTTAAAATGCCAATCGGCAACTATATCTGAAATGCCTATCGGCACCTATATCTGGAATGCCTATCGGCACCTATTTTTGAAATGCCTATCGAAAACTACATCTGAAATGCCTATCAGCACCTATATTTGAAATGCCTATCGGCAATCATATCTGAAATGCCTATCGACACCTATATTTAAAATCCCTATCGGCTTCTATATCTGAAATGCCTATCGGCACCTATTTTTAAAATGACAATCGGCAACTATATCTGAAATGCCTATCGGCACCTATATCTGAAATGCCTATCGGCACCAATTTTTGAAATGCCTATCGGAAACTACATCTGAATTGCCTATCAGCACCTATATTTGAAATGCCTATCGGCAACCATATCTGATATGCCTATCGGCACCTATATTTGAAATGCCTATCGGCTTCTATATCTGAAATGCCTATCGGCACCTATTTTTAAAATGCCAATCGGCAACTATATCTGAAATGCCTATCGGCATCTATATTTGAAATGCCTATCGGCACCTATTTTTGAAATGCCTATCGGAAACTACATCTGAAATGCCTATCAGCACCTATATTTGAAATGCCTATCGGCAACCATATCTGGAATGCCTATCGGCGCCTATATTTGAAATGCCTATCGGCTTCTATATCTGAAATACCTATCGGCGCCTATTTTTAAAATGCCAATCGGCAACTATATCTGAAGTGCCTATCGGCACCTATATCTGAAATGCCTATCGGCACTTATTTTTGAAATGTCTATCGAAAACTACATCTGAAATGCCTATCAGCACCTATATTTGAAATGCCTATCGGCAACCACATCAGAAATGCCTATCGGCACCTATATCTGAAATGACTTTCGGCATTTATATCTGAAATGCCGGTCGACACCTATATTTGAAATGCCTATCGGCACATATATTTTAAATGCCTATCGGCAAAACTATATCTGATATGCCTGTCGGCACCTATATCTGAAATGCCTATCGGCACCTATTTTTGAAATGCCTATCGGAAACTACATCCAAAATGCCTATCGGAACCTATTTTTGAAATGCCTATCGGAAACTGCATCTGAAATGACTATCAGCACCTATATTTGAAATGCCTATCGGCAACAATATCTGAAATGCCTATCCACACCTACATTTGAAATACCTATCGGCTTCTATATCTGAAATGCCTATCGGCACCTATTTTTAAAATGCCAATCGGCAACTATATCTGAAATGCCTATCGGCACCTATATCTGAAATGCCTATCGGTACCTATTTTTGAAATGCCTATCGGAAACTACATCTGAAATGATTATCAGCGCTTATATTTGATATGCCTATCGGCAACCATATCTGGAATGCCTATCGGCAACTATATTTGAAATGCCTATCGGCTTCTATATCTGAAGTGCCTATCGGCACCTATTTTTAAAATACCAATCGGCAACTATATCTGAAATGCCTATCGGCACCTATATCTGAAATGCCTATCGGCACCTATTTTTGAAATGCCTATCGGAAACTACATCTGAAATGCCTATCAGCACCTATATTTGAAATGCTTATCGGCAACCATATCTGAAATGCCTATCGACACCTATATTTGAAATCCCTATCGGCTTCTATATCTGAAATGCCTATCGGCACCTATTTTTAAAATACCAATCGGCAACTATATCTAAAATGCCTATCGGCACCTATATCTGAAATGCCTATCGGCACCTATTTTTGAAATGCCTATCGGAAACTACATCTGAAATGCCTATCAGCACCTATATTTGAAATGCCTATCGGCAACCATATCTGGAATGCCTATCGGCGCCTATATTTGAAATGCCTATCGGCTTCTATATCTGAAATGCCTATCGGCACCTATTTTTAAAATGCCAATCGGCATTTATATCTGAAGTGCCTATCGGCACCTATATATGAAATGCCTATCGGCACCAATTTTTGAAATGCCTATAGAAAACTACATCTGAAATGCCTATCAGCACCTATATCTGAAATGCCTATCGGCAACCACATCAAAAATGCCTATCGGCACCTATATCTGAAATGCCTTTCGGCATTTATATCTGAAATGCCGATAGACACTTATATTTGAAATGCCTATCGGCACTTTTATTTTAAATGCCTATCGGCAACTATATCTGATAAGCCTATTGGCACCTATATCTGAAATGCCTATCGGCACCTATTTTTGAAATGCCAATCTTTAAGTATATCTGAAATGCCCATCGGCACCTATATCTAAAATGCCTATCGGAACCTATTTTTGAAATGCCTATCGGAAACTACATCTGAAATGACTATCGGCTTATATATCTGAAATGCCTATCGGCACCTATTTTTAAAATACCAATCGGCAACTATATCTGAAATGCCTATCGGCACCTATATCTGAAATGCCTATCGACACCTATTTTTAAAATGCCAATTGGCAACTATATCTGAAATGCCTATCGGCACCTATATCTGAAATGCCTATCGACACCTATTTTTAAAATGCCAATTGGCAACTATATCTGAAATGCCTATCGGCACCTATATCTGAAATGCCTATCGGTACCTATTTTTGAAATGCCTATCGGAAACTACATCTGAAATGCCTATCGGCACCCATTTTTGAAATGCCTATCGGAAACTACATCTAAAATTCCTATCTGCTCCTATATTTGAAATGCCTATCGGCAAACATATCTGAAATGCCTATCGACACCTATATTTGAAATACCTATCGGCTTCTATATCTGAAATGCCTATCGGCACCTGTTTTTAAAATGCCAATCGGCAACTATATCTGAAATGCCTATCGGCACCTATATCTGAAATGCCTATCGGCACCAACTTTTGAAATGCCTATCGGAAACTCCATCTGAAATGCCTATCAGCACCTATATTTGAAATGCCTATCGGCAACCATATCTGGAATGCCTATCGGCACCTATATTTGAAATGCCTATCGGGTTCTATATCTGAAATGCCTATCGACACCTATTTTTAAAATGCTAATTGGCAACTATATCTGAAATGCCTATCGGCACCTATATCTGAAATGCCTATCGGTACCTATTTTTGAAATGCCTATCGGAAACTACATCTGAAATGATTATCAGCACTTATATTTGAAATGCCTATCGGCAACCATATCTGGAATGCCTATCGGCACCTATATTTGAAATGCCTATCGGCTTCTATATCTGAAATGCCTATCGGCACCTATTTTTAAAATACCAATCGGCAACTATATCTGAAATGCCTATCGGCACCTATATCTGAAATGCCTATCGGCATACATTTTTGAAATGCCTTTCGGAAACTACATCTGAAATGCCTATCTGCTCCTATATTTGAAATGCCTATCGGCAACCATATCTGAAATGCCTATCGACACCTATATTTGAAATACCTATCGGCTTCTATATCTGAAATGCCTATCGGCACCTGTTTTTAAAATGCCAGTCGGCAACTATATCTGAAATGCCTATCGGCACCTATATCCGAAATGCCTATCGGCATCAATTTTTGAAATGCCTATCGGAAACTACATCTCAAATGCTTATCAGCACCTATATTTGAAATGCATATCGGCAAACATATCTGAAATGCCTATCGACACCTATATTTGAAATCCCTATCGGCTTCTATATCTGAAATGCCTATCGGACCTATTTTTAAAATGCCAATCGGCATTTATATCTGAAGTGCCTATCGGCACCTATATCTGAAATGCCTATCGGCACCTATTTTTGAAATGCCTATCAAAAACTACATCTGAAATGCCTATCAGCACCTATATTTGAAATGCCTATCGGCAACCACATCAGAAATGCCTATCGGCACCTATATCTGAAATGCTTTTCGGCATTTATATCTGAAATGCCGGTCGACACCTATATTTGAAATGCCTATCGGCACTTTTATTTTAAATGCCTATCGGCAACTATATCTGATAAGCCTATCGGCACCTATATCTGAAATGCCTATCCACACCTATATTTGAAATACCTATCGGCTTCTATATCTAAAATGCCTATCGGCACCTATTTTTAAAATGCCAATCGGTAAGTATATCTGAAATGCCTATCGGCACCTATATCTAAAATGCCTATCGGAACCTATTTTTGAAATGCCTATCGGAAACTACATCTGAAATGACTATCAGCACCTATATTAGAAATGCCTATCGGCAACCATATCTGAAATGCCTATCC
The DNA here is from genome assembly GCA_034508555.1 of Venustoraphidia nigricollis. Taxonomy (NCBI): domain Eukaryota; kingdom Metazoa; phylum Arthropoda; class Insecta; order Raphidioptera; family Raphidiidae; genus Venustoraphidia; species Venustoraphidia nigricollis. Next base: position 108,635 of record JAVRKA010000211.1, on the reverse strand, counting down.
ACACCTATATTTGAAATACCTATCGGCTTCTATATCTAAAATGCCTATCGGCACCTATTTTTAAAATGCCAATCGGCAACTACATCTGAAATGCCTATCGGCTTCTATATCTGAAGTGCCTATCGGCACCTATTTTTAAAATACCAATCGGCAACTATATCTGAAATGCCTATCGGCACCTATATCTGAAATGCCTATCGACACCTATTTTTAAAATGCCTATTGGCAACTATATCTGAAATGCCTATCGGCACCTATATCTGAAATGCCTATCGACACCTATTTTTAAAATGCCAATTGGCAACTATATCTGAAATGCCTATCGGCACCTATATCTGAAATGCCTATCGGTACCTATTTTTGAAATGCCTATCGGAAACTACATCTGAAATGCCTATCGGCACCCATTTTTGAAATACCTATCGGAAACTACATCTAAAATTCCTATCTGCTCCTATATTTGAAATGCCTATCGGCAAACATATCTGAAATGCCTATCGACACCTATATTTGAAATACCTATCGGCTTCTATATCTGAAATGCCTATCGGCACCTGTTTTTAAAATGCCAATCGGCAACTATATCTGAAATGCCTATCGGCACCTATATCTGAAATGCCTATCGGCACCAACTTTTGAAATGCCTATCGGAAACTCCATCTGAAATGCCTATCAGCACCTATATTTGAAATGCCTATCGGCAACCATATCTGGAATGCCTATCGGCACCTATATTTGAAATGCCTATCGGGTTCTATATCTGAAATGCCTATCGACACCTATTTTTAAAATGCTAATTGGCAACTATATCTGAAATGCCTATCGGCACCTATATCTGAAATGCCTATCGGTACCTATTTTTGAAATGCCTATCGGAAACTACATCTGAAATGATTATCAGCACTTATATTTGAAATGCCTATCGGCAACCATATCTGGAATGCCTATCGGCACCTATATTTGAAATGCCTATCGGCTTCTATATCTGAAATGCCTATCGGCACCTATTTTTAAAATACCAATCGGCAACTATATCTGAAATGCCTATCGGCACCTATATCTGAAATGCCTATCGGCATACATTTTTGAAACGCCTTTCGGAAACTACATCTGAAATGCCTATCTGCTCCTATATTTGAAATGCCTATCGGCAACCATATCTGAAATGCCTATCGACACCTATATTTGAAATACCTATCGGCTTCTATATCTGAAATGCCTATCGGCACCTGTTTTTAAAATGCCAGTCGGCAACTATATCTGAAATGCCTATCGGCACCTATATCCGAAATGCCTATCGGCATCAATTTTTGAAATGCCTATCGGAAACTACATCTCAAATGCTTATCAGCACCTATATTTGAAATGCATATCGGCAAACATATCTGAAATGCCTATCGACACCTATATTTGAAATCCCTATCGGCTTCTATATCTGAAATGCCTATCGGACCTATTTTTAAAATGCCAATCGGCATTTATATCTGAAGTGCCTATCGGCACCTATATCTGAAATGCCTATCGGCACCTATTTTTGAAATGCCTATCGAAAACTACATCTGAAATGCCTATCAGCACCTATATTTGAAATGCCTATCGGCAACCACATCAGAAATGCCTATCGGCACCTATATCTGAAATGCTTTTCGGCATTTATATCTGAAATGCCGGTCGACACCTATATTTGAAATGCCTATCGGCACTTTTATTTTAAATGCCTATCGGCAACTATATCTGATAAGCCTATCGGCACCTATATCTGAAATGCCTATCCACACCTATATTTGAAATACCTATCGGCTTCTATATCTAAAATGCCTATCGGCACCTATTTTTAAAATGCCAATCGGTAAGTATATCTGAAATGCCTATCGGCACCTATATCTAAAATGCCTATCGGAACCTATTTTTGAAATGCCTATCGGAAACTACATCTGAAATGCCTATCAGCACCTTTATTTAAAATGCTTATCGGCAACCATATCTGAAATAGCTATCGACACCTATATTTGAAATCCCTATCGGCTTCTATATCTGAAATGCCTATCGGCACCTATTTTTAAAATGCCAATCGGCAACTATATCTGAAATGCCAATCGGCACCTATATCTGAAATGCCTATCGGCACCTATTTTTGAAATGCCTATCGGAAACTACATCTGAAATGCCTTTCAGCACCTATATTTGAAATGCCTATCGGCAACCATATCTGGAATGCCTATCGGCGCCTATATTTGAAATGCCTATCGGCTTCTATATCTAAAATGCCTATCGGCACCTATTTTTAAAATGCCAATCGGCAACTATATCTGAAGTGCCTATCGGCACCTATATCTCAAATGCCTATCGGCACATATTTTTGAAATGCCTATCGAAAACTACATCTAAAATGCCTATCAGCATTTATATTTGAAATGCCTATCGGCAACCACATCAGAAATGCCTATCGGCACCTATATCTGAAATACCCTACGGCATTTATATCTGAAATGCCGATCGACACCTATATTTGAAATGCCTATCGGCACCTATATTTTAAATGCCTATCGGCAACTATATCTGATATGCCTATCGGCACCTATATCTGAAATGCCTATCGGCACCTATTTTTGAAATGCCTATCGGAAACTACATCTAAAATGCCTATCGGCACCTATTTTTAAAATACCAATCGGAAAGTATATCTGAAATGCCTATCGGCACCTATAATTGAAATGCCTATCGGAACCTATTTTTGAAATGCCTATCGGAAACAACATCTGAAATGACTATCAGCACCTATATTTGAAATGCCTATCGGCAACCATATCCGAAATGCCTATCCACACCTGTATTTGAAATACCTATCGGCTTCTATATCTAAAATGCCTATCGGCACCTATTTTTAAAATGCCAATCGGCAACTATATCTGAAATGCCTATCGGCACCTATATCTGAAATGCCTATCGGCACCAACTTTTGAAATACCTATCGGAAACTCCATCTGAAATGCCTATCAGCACCTATATTTGAAATGCCTATCGGCAACCATATCTGGAATGCCTATCGGCACCTATATTTGAAATGCCTATCGGCTTCTATATCTGAAATGCCTATCGGCACCTATTTTTAAAATACCAATCGGCAACTATATCTGAAATGCCTATCGGCACCTATATCTGAAATGCCTATCGGCATATATTTTTGAAATGCCTTTCGGAAACTACATCTGAAATGCCTATCTGCTCCTATATTTGAAACGCCTATCGGCAACCATATCTGAAATGCCTATCGACACCTATATTTGAAATACCTATCGGCTTCTATATCTGAAATGCCTATCGGCAACCGTTTTTAAAATGCCAATTGGCAACTATATCTAAAATGCCTATCGGCACCTATATCCGAAATGCCTATCGGCATCAATTTTTGAAATGCCTATCGGAAACTACATCTAAAATGCCTATCAGCACCTATTTTTGAAATGCCTATTGGCAACTATATCTGCAATGCCTATCGGCACCTATATTTGAAATGCCTATCGGCTTCTATATCTGAAATGCCTATCGGTACCTATTTTTTAAAAGCCAATTGGCAACTATATCTGAAATGACTATCGGCACCTATATCTGAAATGCCTATCGGCACCTATTTTTGAAATGCCTATCGAAAACTACATCTGAAATGCCTATCAGTACCTATATTTGAAATGCCTATCGGAAACTACATCTGAAATGCCTATCAGCACCTATATTTGAAATGCCTATCGGCAACCATATCTGGAATGCCTATCGGCACCTATATTTGAAATGCCTATCGGCTTCTATATCTGAAATGCCTATCGGCACCTTTTTTTAAAATGCCAATCGGCAACTATATCTGAAATGCCTATCGGCACCTACATCTGAAATGCCTATCGGCACCTATTTTTGAAATGCCTTTTGGAAACTACATCTGAAATGCCTATCAGCACCTATATTTGAAATGCCTATCGGCAACCATATCTGAAATGCCTATCGACACCTATATTTGAAATACCTATCGGCTTCTATATCTGAAATGCCTATCGGTACCTATTTTTAAAATGCCAATCGGTAACTATATCTGAAATGCCTATCGGCACCTATATCTGAAATGCCTATCGGCACCATTTTTTGAAATGCCTATCGGAAACTACATCCGGAATGCCTATCAGCACCTATATTTGAAATGCCTATCGGCAACCATATCTGAAATGCCTATCGGCACCTATATTTGAAATGCCTATCGGCATCTATATCTGAAATGCCTATCGACACCAATTTTTGAAATGCCTATCGGAAACTACATCTGAAATGCCTATCAGCACCTATATTTGAAATGCCTATCGGCAACCATATCTGGAATGCCTATCGGCACCTATATTTGAAATGCCTATCGGCTTCTATATCTGGAATGCCTATCGGCACCTATTTTTAAAATGCCAATCGGCAACTATATCTGAAATGCCTATCGGCACCTATATCTGAAATGCCTATCGGTACCTATTTTTAAAATGCCTATCGGAAACTACATCTGAAATGATTATCAGCGCTTATATTTGATATGCCTATCGGCAACCATATCTGAAATGCCTATCGGCACCTATATCCAAAATGCCTATCGGCATCAATTTTTGAAATGCCTATCGGAAACTACATCTAAAATGCCTATCAGCACCTATATTTGAAATGCCTATCGGCAACCATATCTGGAATGCCTATCGGCACCTATATTTGAAATGCCTATCGGCAACCACATCAGAAATGCCTATCGGCACCTATATCTGAAATGCCTTTCGGCATTTATATTTGAAATGCCGATCGACACCTATATTTGAAATGCCTATCGGCACTTTTATTTTAAATGCCTATCGGCAACTATATCTGATAAGCCTATCGGCACCTATATCTGAAATGCCTATCGGCACATATTTTTGAAATGCCAATCTTTAAGTATATCTGAAATGCCTATCGGCACCTATATCTAAAATGCCTATCGGAACCTATTTTTGAAATGCCTATCGGAAACTACATCTGAAATGACTATCAGCACCTATATTTAAAATGCCTATCGGCAATCATATCTGAAATGCCTATCCACACCTATATTTGAAATACCTATCGGCTTCTATATCTAAAATGCCTATCGGCACCTATTTTTAAAATGCCAATCGGTAAGTATATCTGAAATGCCTATCGGCACCTATATCTAAAATGCCTATCGGAACCTATTTTTGAAATGCCTATCGGAAACTACATCTGAAATGACTATCAGCACCTATATTTGAAATGCCTATCGGCAACCATATCTGAAATGCCTATCCACACCTATATTTGAAATACCTATCGGCTTCTATATCTAAAATGCCTATCGGCACCTATTTTTAAAATGCCAATCGACAACTACATCTGAAATGCCTATTGGCTTATATATCTGAAATGCCTATCGGCACCTATTTTTAAAATGCCAATCGGCAACTATATCTGAAATGCCAATCGGCACCTATATCTGAAATGCCTATCGACACCTATTTTTAAAATGCCAATTGACAACTATATCTGAAATGCCTATCGGCACCTATATCTGAAATGCCTATCGACACCTATTTTTAAAATGCCAATTGGCAACTATATCTGAAATGCCTATCGGCACCTATATCTGAAATGCCTATCGGTACCTATTTTTGAAATGCCTATCGGAAACTACATCTGAAATGATTATCAGCACTTATATATGAAATGCCTATCGGCAACCATATCTGAAATGCCTATCGGCACCTATATTTGAAATGCCTATCGGCTTCTATATCTAAAATGCCTATCGGCACCTATTTTTAAAATACCAATCGGCAACTATATCTGAAATGCCTATCGGCACCTATATCAGAAATGCCTATCGGCACCTATTTTTGAAATGCCTATCGGAAACTCCATCTGAAATGCCTATCAGCACCTATATTTGAAATGCCTATCGGCAACCATATCTGGATTGCCTATCGGCACCTATATTTGAAATCCCTATCGGCTTCTATATCTGAAATGCCTATCGGCACCTATTTTTAAAATGCCAATCGGCAACTATATCTGAAATGCCAATCGGCACATATATCTGAAATGCCTATCGGCAACCATATCTGAAATGCCTATCGGCACCTATATTTGAAAAGCCCTATCGGCTTCTATATCTAAAATGCCTATCGGCACCTATTTTTAAAATACCAATCGGCAACTATATCTGAAATGCCTATCGGCAACTATATCTGAAATGCCTATCGGCACCTATTTTTGAAATCCCTATCGGAAACTCCATCTGAAATGCCTATCAGCACCTATATTTGAAATGCCTATCGGCAACCATATCTGGATTGCCTATCGGCACCTATATTTGAAATCCCTATCGGCTTCTATATCTGAAATGCCTATCGGCACCTATTTTTAAAATGCCAATCGGCAACTATATCTGAAATGCCAATCGGCACATATATCTGAAATGCCTATCGGCACCTATTTTTGAAATGCCTATCGGAAACTACATCTGAAATGCCTATCAGCACCTATATTTGAAATGCCTATCGGCAACCATATCTGGATTGCCTATCGGCACCTTTATTTGAAATCCCTATCGGCTTCTATATCTGAAATGCCTATCGGCACCTATTTTTAAAATGCCAATCGGCAACTATATCTGAAATGCCAATCGGCACATATATCTGAAATGCCTATCGGCACCTATTTTTGAAATGCCTATCGGAAACTACATCTGAAATGCCTATCAGCACCTATATTTGAAATGCCTATCGGCAACCATATCTGGAATGCCTATCGGCGCCTATATTTGAAATGCCTATCGGCTTCTATATCTAAAATGCCTATCGGCAACTATATCTGAAATGCCTATCGGCACCTATTTTTGAAATCCCTATCGGAAACTCCATCTGAAATGCCTATCAGCACCTATATTTGAAATGCCTATCGGCAACCATATCTGGATTGCCTATCGGCACCTATATTTGAAATCCCTATCGGCTTCTATATCTGAAATGCCTATCGGCACCTATTTTTAAAATGCCAATCGGCAACTATATCTGAAGTGCCTATCGGCACCTATATCTCAAATGCCTATCGGCACCTATTTTTGAAATGCCTATCGAAAACTACATCTGAAATGCCTATCAGCATTTGTATTTGAAATGCCTATCGGCAACCACATCAGAAATGCCTATCGGCACCTATATCTGAAATGCCCTACGGCATTTATAACTGAAATGCCGATCGACACCTATATTTGAAATGCCTATCGGCACCTATATTTTAAATGCCTATCGGCAACTATATCTGATATGCCTATCGGCATCTATATCTGAAATGCCTATCGGCACCTATTTTTGAAATGCCTATCGGAAACTACATCTAAAATGCCTATCGGCACCTATTTTTAAAATGCCAATTGGAAAGTATATCTGAAATGCCTATCGGCACCTATAATTGAAATGCCTATCGGAACCTATTTTTGAAATGCCTATCGGAAACAACATCTGAAATGACTATCAGCACCTATATTTGAAATGCCTATCGGCAACCATATCTGAAATGACTATCCACACCTGTATTTGAAATACCTATCGGCATCTATATCTAAAATGCCTAACGGCACCTATTTTTAAAATGCCAATCGACAACTATATCTGAAATGCCTATCGGCACCTATATCTGAAATGCCTATCGGCACCAACTTTTGAAATGCCTATCGGAAAATCCATCCGAAATGCCTATCAGCACCTATATTTGAAATGCCTATCGGCAACCATATCTGGAATGCCTATCGGCACCTACATTTGAAATGCCTATCGGGTTTTATATCTGAAATGCCTATCGACACCTATTTTTAAAATGCCAATTGGCAACTATATCTGAAATGCCTATCGGCACCTATATCTGAAATGCCTATCGGTACCTATTTTTGAAATGCCTATCGGAAACTACATCTGAAATGATTATCAGCACTTATATTTGAAATGCCTATCGGCAACCATATCTGGAATGCCTATCGGCACCTACATTTGAAATGCCTATCGACTTCTATATCTGAAATGCCTATCGGCACCTATTTTTAAAATACCAATCGGCAACTATATCTGAAACGCCTATCGGCACCTATATCTGAAATGCCTATCGGCATATATTTTTGAAATGCCTTTCGGAAACTACATCTGAAATGCCTATCTGCTCCTATATTTGAAATGCCTATCGGCAACCATATCTGAAATGCCTATCGACACCTATATTTGAAATACCTATCGGCTTCTATATCTGAAATGCCTATTCGCACCTGTTTTTAAAATGCCAATCGGCAACTATATCTGAAATGCCTATCGGCACCTATATTTGAAATGCCTATCGGCAACTATATCTGCAATGCATATCGGCACCTATATTTGAAATGCCTATCGGCTTCAATATCTGAAATGCCTTTCGGCACCTATTTTTTAAATGCCAATTGGCAACTATATCTGAAATGACTATCGGCACCTATATCTGAAATGCCTATCGGCACCTATTTTTGAAATGCCTATCGAAAACTATATCTGAAATGCCTATCAGCACCTATATTTGAAATGCCTATCGGAAACTACATCTGAAATGCCTATCAGCACCTATATTTGAAATGCCTATCGGCAACCATATCTGGAATGCCTATCGGCACCTATATTTGAAATGCCTATCGGCTTCTATATCTGAAATGCCTATCGGCACCTATTTTTAAAATGCTAATCGGCAACTATATCTGAAATGCCTATCGGCACCTATATCTGAAATGCCTATCGGCACATATTTTTGAAATGCCTATCGGAAACTACATCTGAAATGCCTATCAGCACCTATATTTGAAATGCCTATCGGCAACCATATCTGAAATGCCTATCGACACCTATATTTGAAATACCTATCGGCTTCTATATCTGAAATGCTTATCGGTACCTATTTTTAAAATGCCAATTGGTAACTATATCTGAAATGCCTATCGGCACCTATATCTGAAATGCCTATCGGCACCTATATCTGAAATGCCTATCGGCACCATTTTTTGAAATGCCTATCGGAAACTACATCCGGAATGCCTATCAGCACCTATATTTGAAATGCCTATCGGCAACCATATCTGGAATGCCTATCGGCACCTATATTTGAAATGCCTATCGGCTTCTATATCTGAAATGCCTATCGACACCAATTTTTGAAATGCCTATCGAAAACTACATCTAAAATGCCTATCAGCACCTATATTTTAAAAATGCCTATCGGCAACCATATCTGGAATGCCTATCGGCACCTATATTTGAAATGCCTATCGGCTTCTATATCTGAAATGCCTATCGGCACCTATTTTTAAAATGCCAATCGGCAACTATATCTGAAATGCCTATCGGCACCTATATCTGAAATGCCTATCGGCACCTATTTTTGAAATGCCTATCGGAAACTACATCTGAAATGCCTATCAGCACCTATATTTGAAATGCCTATCGGCAACCATATCTGGAATGCCTATCGGCGCCTATATTTGAAATACTTATCGGCTTCTATATCTGAAATACCTATCGGCGCCTATTTTTAAAATGCCAATCGGCAACTATATCTGAAGTGCCTATCGGCACCTATATCTGAAATGCCTATCGGCACCTATTTTTGAAATGCCTATCGAAAACTACATCTGAAATGCCTATCAGCACCTATATTTGAAATGCCTATCGGCAACCACATCAGAAATGCCTATCGGCACCTATATCTGAAATGCCGGTCGACACCTATATTTGAAATGCCTATCGGCACATATATTTTAAATGTCTTTCGGCAACTATATCTGATATGCCTATCGGCACCTATTTTTAAAATGCCAATCGGTAAGTATATCTGAAATGCCTATCGGCACCTATATCTGAAATGCCTATCGGAACCTATTTTTGAAATGCCTACTAGAAGCTACATCTGAAATGACTTTCAGCACCTATATTTGAAATGCCTATCGGCAACCATATTTGAAATGCCTATCCACACCTATATTTGAAATACCTATCGGCTTCTATATCTGAAATTCCTATCGGCACCTATTTTTAAAATGCCAATCGGCAACTATATCTGAAATGCCTATCGGCACCTATATCTGAAATGCCTATCGGTACCTATTTTTGAAATGCCTATCGGAAACTACATCTGAAATGATTATCAGCGCTTATATTTGATATGCCTATCGGCAACCATATCTGAAATGCCTATCGGCACCATTTTTTGAAATGCCTATCGGAAACTACATCCGGAATGCCTATCAGCACCTATATTTGAAATGCCTATCGGCAACCATATCTGGAATGCCTATCGGCACCTATATTTGAAATGCCTATCGGCTTCTATATCTGAAATGCCTATCGGCGCCTATTTTTAAAATGCCAATCGGCAACTATATCTGAAGTGCCTATCGGCACCTATATCTGAAATGCCTATCGGCACCTATTTTTGAAATGCCTATCGAAAACTACATCTGAAATGCCTATCAGCACCTATATTTGAAATGCCTATCGGCAACCACATCAGAAATGCCTATCGGCATCTATATCTGAAATGCCTTTCGGCATTTATATCTGAAATGCCGGTCGACACCTATATTTGAAATGCCTATCGGCACATATATATTAAATGCCTATCGGCAACTATATCTGATATGCCTATCGGCACCTATTTTTAAAATGCCAATCGGTAAGTATATCTGAAATGCCTATCGGCACCTATATCTGAAATGCCTATCGGAACCTATTTTTGAAATGCCTACCGGAAACTACATCTGAAATGACTATCAGCACCTATATTTGAAATGCCTATCGGCAACCATATCTGAAATGCCTATCCACACCTATATTTGAAATACCTATCGGCTTCTATATCTGAAATTCCTATCGGCACCTATTTTTAAAATGCCAATCGGCAACTATATCTGAAATGCCTATCGGCACCTATATCTGAAATGCCTATCGGTACCTATTTTTGAAATGCCTATCGGAAACTACATCTGAAATGATTATTAGCGCTTATATTTGATTTGCCTATCGGCAACCATATCTGGAATGCCTATCGGCAACTATATTTGAAATGCCTATCGGCTTCTATATCTGAAATGCCTATCGGCACCTATTTTTAAAATACCAATCGGCAACTATATCTGAAATGCCTATCGGCACCAATATCTGAAATGCCTATCGGCATATATTTTTGAAATGCCTTTCGGAAACTACATCTGAAATGCCTATCTGCTCCTATATTTGAAATGCCTATCGGCAACCATATCTGAAATGCCTATCGACACCTATATTTGAAATACCTATCGGCTTCTATATCTGAAATGCCTATTCGCACCTGTTTTTAAAATGCCAATCGGCAACTATATCTGAAATGCCTATCGGCACCTATATTTGAAATGCCTATCGGCAACTATATCTGCAATGCATATCGGCACCTATATTTGAAATGCCTATCGGCTTCAATATCTGAAATGCCTTTCGGCACCTATTTTTTAAATGCCAATTGGCAACTATATCTGAAATGGCTATCGGCACCTATATCTGAAATGCCTATCGGCACCTATTTTTGAAATGCCTATCGAAAACTATATCTGAAATGCCTATCAGCACCTATATTTGAAATGCCTATCGGCAACCATATCTGGAATGCCTATCGGCACCTATATTTGAAATGCCTATCGGCTTCTATATCTGAAATGCCTATCGGCACCTATTTTTAAAATGCTAATCGGCAACTATATCTGAAATGCCTATCGGCACCTATATCTGAAATGCCTATCGGCACATATTTTTGAAATGCCTATCGGAAACTACATCTGAAATGCCTATCAGCACCTATATTTGAAATGCCTATCGGCAACCATATCTGAAATGCCTATCGACACCTATATTTGAAATACCTATCGGCTTCTATATCTGAAATGCGTATCGGTACCTATTTTTAAAATGCCAATCGGTAACTATATCTGAAATGCCTATCGGCACCTATATCTGAAATGCCTATCGGCACCTATATCTGAAATGCCTATCGGCACCATTTTTTGAAATGCCTATCGGAAACTACATCCGGAATGCCTATCAGCACCTATATTTGAAATGCCTATCGGCAACCATATCTGGAATGCCTATCGGCACCTATATTTGAAATGCCTATCGGCTTCTATATCTGAAATGCCTATCGACACCAATTTTTGAAATGCCTATCGAAAACTACATCTGAAATGCCTATCAGCACCTATATTTGAAATGCCTATCGGCAACCATATCTGGAATGCCTATCGGCACCTATATTTGAAATGCCTATCGGCTTCTATATCTGAAATGCCTATCGGCACCTATTTTTAAAATGCCAATCGGCAACTATATCTGAAATGCCTATCGGCACCTATATCTGAAATGCCTATCGGCACCTATTTTTGAAATGCCTATCGGAAACTACATCTGAAATGCCAATCAGCACCTATATTTGAAATGCCTATCGGCAACCATATCTGGAATGCCTATCGGCGCCTATATTTGAAATGCCTATCGGCTTCTATATCTGAAATACCTATCGGCGCCTATTTTTAAAATGCCAATCGGCAACTATATCTGAAGTGCCTATCGGCACCTATATCTGAAATGCCTATCGGCACCTATTTTTGAAATGCCTATCGAAAACTACATCTGAAATGCCTATCAGCACCTATATTTGAAATGCCTATCGGCAACCACATCAGAAATGCCTATCGGCACCTATATCTGAAATGCCGGTCGACACCTATATTTAAAATGCCTATCGGCACATATATTTTAAATGCCTTTCGGCAACTATATCTGATATGCCTATCGGCACCTATTTTTAAAATGCCAATCGGTAAGTATCTCTGAAATGCCTATCGGCACCTATATCTGACATGCCTATCGGAACCTATTTTTGAAATGCCTACCGGAAACTACATCTGAAATGACTTTCAGCACCTATATTTGAAATGCCTATCGGCAACCATATCTGAAATGCCTATCCACACCTATATTTGAAATACCTATCGGCTTCTATATCTGAAATTCCTATCGGCACCTATTTTTAAAATGCCAATCGGCAACTATATCTGAAATGCCTATCGGCACCTATATCTGAAATGCCTATCGGTACCTATTTTTGAAATGCCTATCGGAAACTACATCTGAAATGATTATCAGCGCTTATATTTGATATGCCTATCGGCAACCATATCTGAAATGCCTATCGGCACCATTTTTTGAAATGCCTATCGGAAACTACATCCGGAATGCCTATCAGCACCTATATTTGAAATGCCTATCGCCAACCATATCTGGAATGCCTATCGGCACCTATATTTGAAATGCCTATCGGCTTCTATATCTGAAATGCCTATCGACACTAATTTTTGAAATGCCTATCGAAAACTACATCTGAAATGCCTATCAGCACCTATATTTGAAATGCCTATCGGCAACCATATCTGGAATGCCTATCGGCACCTATATTTGAAATGCCTATCGGCTTCTATATCTGAAATGCCTATCGGCACCTATTTTTAAAATGCCAATCGGCAACTATATCTGAAATGCCTATCGGCACCTATATCTGAAATGCCTATCGGCACCTATTTTTGAAATGCCTATCGGAAACTACATCTGAAATGCCTATCAGCACCTATATTTGAAATGCCTATCGGCAACCATATCTGGAATGCCTATCGGCGCCTATATTTGAAATGCCTATCGGCTTCTATAACTGAAATACCTATCGGCGCCTATTTTTAAAATGCCAATCGGCAACTATATCTGAAGTGCCTATCGGCACCTATATCTGAAATGCCTATCGGCACCTATTTTTGAAATGCCTATCGAAAACTACATCTGAAATGCCTATCAGCACCTATATTTGAAATGCCTATCGGCAACCACATCAGAAATGCCTATCGGCATCTATATCTGAAATGCCTTTCGGCATTTATATCTGAAATGCCGGTCGACACCTATATTTGAAATGCCTATCGGCACATATATATTAAATGCCTATCGGCAACTATATCTGATATGCCTATCGGCACCTATTTTTAAAATGCCAATCGGTAAGTATATCTGAAATGCCTATCGGCACCTATATCTGAAATGCCTATCGGAACCTATTTTTGAAATGCCTACCGGAAACTACATCTGAAATGACTATCAGCACCTATATTTGAAATGCCTATCGGCAACCATATCTGAAATGCCTATCCACACCTATATTTGAAATACCTATCGGCTTCTATATCTGAAATTCCTATCGGCACCTATTTTTAAAATGCCAATCGGCAACTATATCTGAAATGCCTATCGGCACCTATATCTGAAATGCCTATCGGTACCTATTTTTGAAATGCCTATCGGAAACTACATCTGAAATGATTATTAGCGCTTATATTTGATATGCCTATCGGCAACCATATCTGGAATGCCTATCGGCAACTATATTTGAAATGCCTATCGGCTTCTATATCTGAAATGCCTATCGGCACCTATTTTTAAAATACCAATCGGCAACTATATCTGAAATGCCTATCGGCACCTATATCTGAAATGCCTATCGGCATATATTTTTGAAATGCCTTTCGGAAACTACATCTGAAATGCCTATCTGCTCCTATATTTGAAATGCCTATCGGCAACCATATCTGAAATGCCTATCGACACCTATATTTGAAATACCTATCGGCTTCTATATCTGAAATGCCTATCGGCACCTGTTTTTAAAATGCCAATCGGCAACTATATCTGAAATGCCTATCGGCACCTATATCCGAAATGCCTATCGGTATCAATTTTTGAAATGCCTATCGGAAACTACATCTAAAATGCCTATCAGCACCTATATTTGAAATGCTTATCGGCAACCATATCTGAAATGCCTATCGACACCTATATTTGAAATCCCTATCGGCTTCTATATCTGAAATGCCTATCGGCACCTATTTTTAAAATGCCAATCGGCAACTATATCTGAAATGCCTATCGGCACCTATATCTGAAATGCCTATCGGCACCTATTTTTAAATGCCTATCGGAAACTACATCTGAAATGCCTATCAGCACCTATATTTGAAATGCTTATCGGCAACCATAACTGAAATGCCTATCGACACCTATATTTGAAATCCCTATCGGCTTCTATATCTGAAATGCCTATCGGCACCTATTTTTGAAATGCCAATCTTTAAGTATATCTGAAATGCCTATCGGCACCTATATCTAAAATGCCTATCGGAACCTATTTTTGAAATGCCTATCGGAAATTACATCTGAAATGACTATCAGCACCTATATTTAAAATGCCTATCGGCAACCATATCTGAAATGCCTATCCACACCTATATTTGAAATACCTATCGGCTTCTATATCTAAAATGCCTATCGGCACCTATTTTTAAAATGCCAATCGGTAAGTATATCTGAAATGCCTATCGGCACCTATATCTAAAATGCCTATCGGAACCTATATTTGAAATGCCTATCGGAAACTACATCTGAAATGACTATCAGCACCTATATTTGAAATGCCTATCGGCAACCATATCTGAAATGCCTATCCACACCTATATTTGAAATACCTATCGGCTTCTATATCTAAAATGCCTATCGGCACCTATTTTTAAAATGCCAATCGGCAACTACATCTGAAATGCCTATCGGCTTATATATCTGAAATGCCTATCGGCACCTATTTTTAAAATGCCAATCGGCAACTATATCTGAAATGCCAATCGGCACCTATATCTGAAATGCCTATCGACACCTATTTTTAAAATGCCAATTGGCAACTATATCTGAAATGCCTATCGGCACCTATATCTGAAATGCCTATCGGTACTAATTTTTGAAATGCCTATCGGAAACTACATCTGAAATGATTATCAGCACTTATATTTGAAATGCCTATCGGCAACCATATCTGGAATGCCTATCGGCACCTATATTTGAAATGCCTATCAGCTTATATATCTGAAATGCCTATCGGCACCTATTTTTAAAATACCAATCGGCAACTATATCTGAAATGCCTATCGGCACCTATATCTGAAATGCCTATCGGCACCTATTTTTGAAATGCCTATCGGAAACTCCATCTGAAATGCCTATCAGCACCTATATTTGAAATGCCTATCGGCAACCATATCTGGATTGCCTATCGGCACCTATATTTGAAATCCCTATCGGCTTCTATATCTGAAATGCCTATCGGCACCTATTTTTAAAATGCCAATCGGCAACTATATCTGAAATGCCAATCGGCACATATATCTGAAATGCCTATCGGCACCTATTTTTGAAATGCCTATCAGAAACTACATCTGAAATGCCTATCAGCACCTATATTTGAAATGCCTATCGGCAACCATATCTGGAATGCCTATCGGCGCCTATATTTGAAATACCTATCGGCTTCTATATCTAAAATGCCTATCGGCACCTATTTTTAAAATGCCAATCGGCAAATATATCTGAATTGCCTATCGGCACCTATATCTCAAATGCCTATCGGCACCTATTTTTGAAATGCCTATCGAAAACTACATCTGAAATGCCTATCAGCATTTATATTTGAAATGCCTATCGGCAACCACATCAGAAATGCTTATCGGCACCTATATCTGAAATGCCCTACGGCATTTATAACTGAAATGCCGATCGACACCTATATTTGAAATGCCTATCGGCACCTATATTTTAAATGCCTATCGGCAACTATATCTGATATGCCTATTGGCACCTATATCTGAAATGCCTATCGGCACCTATTTTTGAAATGCCTATCGGAAACTACATCTAAAATGCCTATCGGCACCTATTTTTAAAATGCCAATCGGAAAGTATATCTGAAATGCCTATCGGCACCTATAATTGAAATGCCTATCGGAACCTATTTTTGAAATGCCTATCGGAAACAACATCTGAAATGACTATCAGCACCTATATTTGAAATGCCTATCGGCAACCATATCTGAAATGCCTATCCACACCTGCATTTGAAATACCTATCGGCTTCTATATCTAAAATGCCTATCGGCACCTATTTTTAAAATGCCAATCGGCAACTATATCTGAAATGCCTATCGGCACCTATATCTGAAATGCCTATCGGCACCAACTTTTGAAATGCCTATCGGAAACTCCATCTGAAATGCCTATCAGCACCTATATTTGAAATGCCTATCGGCAACCATATCTGGAATGCCTATCGGCACCTATATTTGAAATGCCTATCGGGTATATATCTGAAATGCCTATCGACACCTATTTTTAAAATGCCAATTGGCAACTATATCTGAAATGCCTATCGGCACCTATATCTGAAATGCCTATCGGTACCTATTTCTGAAATGCCTATCGGAAACTACATCTAAAATGATTATCAGCACTTATATTTGAAATGCCTATCGGCAACCATATCTGGAATGCCTATCGACACCTATATTTGAAATACCTATCGGCTTCTATATCTGAAATGCCTATCGGCACCTATATCTGAAATGCCTATCGGAACCTATTTTTGAAATGCCTACCGGAAACTACATCTGAAATGACTATCAGCACCTATATTTGAAATGCCTATCGGCAACCATATCTGAAATGCCTATCCACACCTATATTTGAAATACCTATCGGCTTCTATATCTGAAATTCCTATCGGCACCTATTTTTAAAATGCCAATCGGCAACTATATCTGAAATGCCTATCGGCACCTATATCTGAAATGCCTATCGGTACCTATTTTTGAAATGCCTATCGGAAACTACATCTGAAATGATTATTAGCGCTTATATTTGATATGCCTATCGGCAACCATATCTGGAATGCCTATCGGCAACTATATTTGAAATGCCTATCGGCTTCTATATCTGAAATGCCTATCGGCACCTATTTTTAAAATACCAATCGGCAACTATATCTGAAATGCCTATCGGCACCTATATCCGAAATGCCTATCGGCATCAATTTTTGAAATGCCTATCGGAAACTACATCTAAAATGCCTATCAGCACCTATATTTGAAATGCCTATCGGCAACCATATCTGGAATGCCTATCGGCACCTATATTTGAAATGCCTGTCGGCTTCTATATCTGAAATGCCTATCGGCACCTATTTTTAAAATGCCAATCGGCAACTATATCTGAAATGCCTATCGGCACCTATATCTGAAATGCCTATCGGCACCTCTTTTTGAAATGCCTATCGGAAACTACATCTGAAATGCCTATCAGCACCTATATTTGAAATGCTTATCGGCAACCATATCTGAAATGCCTATCGACACCTATATTTGAAATCCCTATCGGCTTCTATATCTGAAATGCCTATCGGCACCTATTTTTAAAATGCCAATCGGCAACTATATCTGAAATGCCTATCGGCACCTATATCTGAAATGCCTATCGGCACCTATTTTTAAATGCCTATCGGAAACTATATCTGAAATGCCTATCAGCACCTATATTTGAAATGCTTATCGGCAACCATAACTGAAATGCCTATCGACACCTATATTTGAAATCCCTATCGGCTTCTATATC
>JAVRKA010000211.1:0-87500 GCA_034508555.1 Venustoraphidia nigricollis | reverse complement strand
GACGCGATGCAGCATGTATAATAACGCACAACAAAAACAGGTTTTTAACATTAAGAATTATTCAAACAAATAAATATTTCAGCAAATTCGTAATAATCTTACGTGATGGTAAGTCGAATATCACATTTTGTACCTAACAATGTGGGTTTTTTATTCAAGCGTCTAAAACATTTAGCATTTATAAAATACACGATAATACAAAACAAAAAAGATTATCTTTTTTTGTATTCTAACACTTTGCATTAATTAAGAGTTTTAATTTTAAAAAATATAAATACATTTAATTATTGAATTTTTCGCTCTAGTAATTGCTATGAATTAAGATTTATCAACAAAATTATACAATACGGTCTTCAATGATACGTGCATATACTCGTAAAGCTTTGAATAGAGACAAATTAATATGCAAAGAATGGTATGGAACGCCTGACATTGATCGGTACGTGAACGGATGACGCGCTCCGTTATAATATATAGTAAAAAAACATTACATTATTGTATCGTAAACCTTACTCAACACTGCACTTTTCACAACACACATACTTATTAAATAGTTTCTGAAAATATAAAAGATCCCCAAGGTAGTTTTTTTAATAAAAAGACGTGTAAAATACGTTTTAAATATATTTATTGTAAAAAAAGATACATTGTTAATAATAATGATATTGCTTAAATCTAATTTACTCCATCAATGCGATTAACTATTAACTTCAGCTTGAAGAGAGACGCTTTTTATAGCATAATTTTTTGAAGTTGAAGAGAGAATTGTAGAAAGTATTTTAGTTTCGCATAAACAAAAAAGATGCAATTTGATGGTAAACAACTTTACGTCATATAAAATCAAGGTTTGTTTGTGAGACTGTTTTGGGGTTAAGGCACACCGTCAGAAAAATTTTTAATTTTTGTATACTTATAAAGGGAGACATGATAATAAAATTAACCTGAAAATTTGAAGTCGATCGAGCGTATATAATCCGAGATAAATTCAATTAAAAAATGGATAATTAACATTGATTGTATACGATCTCTGTAGTTCTGAACCAGTTTCTTATTTATAAAAAAAAAACAACTAACTGTCAGAAACTTTTCATAAACTGACAGTCTTTCAATACATTGTTATGAGTTTAAAAAATAAGAAACGTTCTTTGACCGTCTAATTATCTATTGATAACTGTTTAAAGTTCAACAATTTATAGAAAAGTATACACGCATAATATGAATTCTGTACGGGTTACGTTTCCACGGGTACAGTCTTGCGTGCAAATGGATTAGTTACAAGCTAGTATACTTTTGTGGCGCGTATAATCTACAACTTTTTGACAATATTGTAGCACAACTACCTTAATTCTTTAGTATAGCATAATATATTACAATTTGCTTGTTACGTGAATAAATAAAAGTCAAATGAAAAATGAAAGTTGTCTGAATATAAACGCGTAATAAGCGACCATGTACCCGAATATTTTTAGCAAAACAAAATTCACTTGTTAAGTAAACAATTAAAATGTATGTCAATGAAAAATAAGTTCAAATATAAACGCATAGTGAGAAGTTCTAAAGATTCATTGTATTACAAATTTTTCGGGTGTTACGATGTATATAGAAAATAATTAAGTTTAACAGGATTGTTATTTCTGTAATAGGTAAAAAAAGTTTTTTTATTTACAATACATTAACGCGTTTTGTGTATTTTAATAGCGACAGTGTTATTTCTGTAATAGGTAAAAAAAGTTTTTTTAATTACAATACATTAACGCGTTTTGTGTATTTTAATAGCGACAGTTTTTTCTTTCTTTGGTTAGCGTGTATTCGTGAAAATTAATAGTAATGTTTACTCATCAAATTCACAAAAAAAAGCTTAGTAATGAGCTACTATAGACGGAGGTAATGATCAGGTTATCTTGTCTGCTACATTTCCAAGGATTATTGATTGTTTTGCAAATATAACTTGTCCTTAAAAATGGCCTTTAAAGGAAATTATACTAATTTTTTCCGTTCACTTTTTGATGATAATTGTAAAAATCCTATGTTAAGTGTTAAGTGTTAAGGGATTGAAAAAAAATTTTTTATGTTTAATTGGAAAATATTAGGTGAAATATATGAACAGTAAAAAAATGTGTCAAACAAAAAATGTTTGCTATGAGAGGACATATCACATAGAACAAAGAAATTTACACACATTAATTTTTGTATATCCGTAAAACGCCTCGTTTACAGGGTAAACTACCCCTAATAAATAAAGTTCACACATACGTAGGGTGTACTGAAAGACGCCCTCTCTGAATCCCTTAAAATTTTTTCTAAATTACCAAATAAGTTGTAAGTTTTTTTTAAAAATATGATAGAGTCAACTAAAATAATATAATTCCCATCCTTAAACTTCAAGGTGTGTAGAATTCGTGGTCATGTCTTTAATACTGTAGTATTATTAAATGTCTAGGTCATATATTCTGTAGGTCAATGTTTTTATATAATATATTTGTGTATATAAACGTTATTAAATAAAAAGTGACTTAAAATTGTTGTTTTTCATTAAATATCATTTAAAATTAGATAATGAGATGTTGTAATAATTAGTTATTATAGACGCTCAACAGTTTAAAAACTGGTGTATGTTTTAAAAAATGTACGCAAATGCTGTGTTATTTTTGTCTAAGGTAAAATTTTTTTGTAAATCATAATAACGCTCTATTAGATATTATTGTTTTTGTGATAGACTGTATTTATTTTTTAATTAATAGATATAATTGATTAATTAAGTAATATTTATGTCTTATTGAGTGATTTCATGATATATAAAATTGTAACCGCACATCTTTCTGCGCGAGAACTAAATTTTCGTTTTTCACCAATTCTTCAAGAGACCATATGTGTTTAATATTTGACGGTGAAGAATAGTGCCCGGAAAATTTTTGAAAATTTGGAAAAATAATTTCGGGAAAAATTTTTTTTAACGAATATTTACTTTTTAATGACACTTTAGAAAAGGATGTTTTCAAGGATGTGGTGGGAGTAACGGGTCGATATGGTGGTGGGACGGGTCTTTTTACACAAATGCCTATAACTTTTTTATTTTTCAAAATTTGAGATTTTTGTAAGAAATCTTTTTTGTTTACGATGAGACGTCTGTCGCTTCTAGCTGTTTAAATTTATAAATTTAAAAAAAAAAAAAAAAAAAACGACTTTAAACCGATTCCACCATTGCTACTATTTTTTTCTTTTATAGTAAAAAAACTATTATTATCATAATATAAGTGGGTAGATGTGTGTGTGTGTGTGTCCTTTAGATGATTTTTATCGTGACAATAATGTCACTGCATATGATGATTTACACAGAAAACGCATTCTATCTATAGTCTATCAATAGTGTGTGTGTGTGTGTGAGTCTAGTCATCATCGTCAGAATTGAAAATTATAGAGTTTTTTTCCTTTTTACTTGTATGTTTCAAGTTGCATGAGCTTATAAAGTAGTGTTTTAATTTCTTCAATAACCCCACAATTGACTCCAAACACCGATAAATTAAACTTGTTTGCTTTAACTAGTGTGTTGGAGAACTCGTTAAATTCAACATAATAATTTTTATAGAAAAAATATAGCAGCCCGTTTGTGTATCTAAATGCCTTATTTACATCGGTAGGTAAGTTGGTAAATCGCTCTGAAATCTGTCCATGTTTTTTCACCGACAATGAACACACGTCTAGCTCAACGTATAACTCATTATCGTAAAATATAAACGTCTGTCCGGAGTAAGTAGTGAAAATAGAATTAATTTTCTTACTTTTCCCCACGCCTAAATATTCAAGGGAGACACCGTTATAAACAGCATTCACCTTAAAGTCCGGAACGGTCATTACATAAAGCAAATCGTTGACCACGATAATTACTTCGCCGTTGGATCTTTGAGAAATGTGTGATATTTCTTCAAAATCTTGCGGTAAAAATTTTAAATAGTCAGTTATCAGTTTAGATTCTCGTTTGAGGAGTCCACTTTTCAAATCAATATACCAAACATTTCTTTTATGAAATATATACAAGCGACTGTTAACAATCAGAAACGTATTGATCGCATCGCGTACATTACACAAATCGGAATTTAATGATGGATTTGCGGGCGGTAAAGGTGGTTTCACCGATGGTGAGTGTTCTGATTTAGTTGTTGTTGACTGTGTAGGTGGAGGTGGACTGCTTGCAATAGGTGGATAAATAGGAGTTGTAGGTTTTTTTGTTTTATGTCCGTACAGTCTCTGAACACCGAAACTATCATCGTCAGCTAAAACAATTGTATTTTGATAAACAGCGTACATTATTGATTCGTTATGTCTAGAATGCTCCAAGCCTAAAGTGTGACCGATTTCGTGTAATAAAACAGAGTACAAACTTGTCTGATTGCCTGGTGCCTTATCGAGTCCATAATACCAATTCTCATATGTGTCTAAATGCACTTCCCTACATTTGTTGTCGTATGTAGGTAAGAAAGCGTGCGCTAATGAGCCCCCTCGACCATCAAAATAAGATGTACATTCACCGCACATACAACTTGCATCATTACTGTGTTTTAGAGGTCTGTCTGCAAATGAAATTACAATATTTGCATTGTTAAATGCATATGTAAATTTCAAATTAGATATGTTGGCCCAGGCTTCAAAAGCTTTTTCCGCAAGTTGCTTAACTTCGCTTGTACCGCCAGCAAAATACCACGATAGATTGGTTTTATTCCATTTTGATGTGTGAATACTATAGTGAAAAGGGTTATCTTTTACACCACACCTGGATTTATTCATTAATTTTAAAGTTTCTTCGTTTGCCACACCGTCTCTATGTATATTATAAAAATCCTGAAAATCTATTAATGCTTTTTGTTCAATGTCCACAAGTGTATTATTTGCGTCTAAACTGCTATTTTCTACAAAACCATACTTATTTAGATAGTCAAACACGTATTCATTCTTATCTGCATAGACATTCGAATACAACACCAATACTAATAATAATAAAATATTCATTGTGCTTTTAAGGATTAAGAGTAGAGTGTGCCACACTCACTAAATTTATTTTGTTTGAAAAAAAGAGAAAAGTGTTTTTTTTTTCTATTTATCCCAACTTCTTTGCGAAAGCAAACTTTTCCACAAAATTGATTAAAAAATAAATATAATTTCCTCTCTCTCTCTCTCTGCTCACGTTAAATGCTGCTGCTAAGCAATTATTCACCGTTTTCACTTTAGTGAAAAGAACACTACACTGACAATACTGAGTACTCGTGCCTTATATTTATACTCTTTTCACCACCCCTTTTAGTCTAGTCACCATTGCGTGCAGCCTACATAGCTCAGTTGGAAGATCGTTGAACTTTTAATGTAAAGAACGTCTGCAGGGTTCGAGTCCCTTCAATTTAATCAATCTGAAAATTCAAAGAAAAAACAAGAGAGAGTTTTTTTTCAAATTAAAAATAGCATTTATTATATATATTAATGAATACAATATTTTAATAAACTTAGAATTAATATAAAACAATAGAATACAATAGAAAATATTACTTTTTAATTTTATAATGTCCCCAGGGCAGAGTATCGTGCGTTCCCGAAATTAGAAAACGCTTATCATCGTGCGCGCTCAAACCGATCTTATTGATTTGTTGAGTATAAACCTCATGTTTGATCGATTTGAACACGCACATTTTACACATTAGACTATTTTTACTATGTAAACACCGTAAATAATCACGAAACTTGAACGCGGCGACGACATCCTTTTTAACTCCTTTGCTTTTCTTAAAGCAACTTCCCTGTGCATTTTCATCATAGTCGCACGTCGAATGATTACAACATTCAGCATGGGTGGTGGTGGTTGCGACGTCGGTACCGTTAGCACAAGTCTTGTCTGTCAAATATGCGTACAATTTCGATCGCAATCCGACAAATTTCTTAATGTTATCTGTAACTTCAAATTTAAATTTTCCCAAGACTTTTTTATTCACCAACGGTAGAGCGTAAGGATTGTCCACTGGAAAATTAGAGGTGTCGAACCGCTCGCGCAAGTCATCCTTGATGTCACCGTAAAAATCCTCTGTAAAAACTTCAAACAAGAACGAATCTGTGTCCGTGTAGCACAGGCGGACACTATCACCATATTTCGGTTTCATGTAAGCATACAAAAAATCATACATTATTGTTTTTGAAATGTCAAGTACGGCTAGACCTATATAATTTGGTTTATCATACTTGACACAAAGACGTCTCAGTTGTATAGCGACAAAATTCTCATTAAATACACTGATTGAATGAAAATTCGGTCGACTGATTAGCGTTTCTGCATCCAAGTTTTTACCGCTACTTTTCCACTGGCTAATTAGTTTAATATCGATGCGCTTCTCGACGCTTTCAACGCTCTTACCAAAAATGGCATTGTTGAAGAGTTTGTACATGTCCTTTTCAAAATCAGAGGTGGCCAGCTTGCGGAGATCGGTGTTGGTGTCGATATAGGGTTTCAAAAAGTTGCGTTGTTTAAATGTCAACACGCGGTGTATTTTTGTAACGCGTAAGCCGTGTCGTACGCACTGTTGCAAGTTTCTATAGTGTAAAATGTATTTGTGTTTATCAGTCAACGTAGCTAAAAGTTTAGTTTGTTTAGATTTTGAACCGGGTGGCACTTCCTGCTGAGCGCAAAACGGCAAGTCTTTGTGTAGGTCGTGTAAACTTTCAGGGTATTGTAAGTCCACTTCTAAAAAACAACCTTCGTCTGCGTCTAATGCTATGCTTTCAAAGTCGAAATGTTCAGTTTCGCTTTCGGGCAGCCATTGAAAGCCGCCATAGGGTATAGCTTGAGACAAGCTCCACCCATACTGATTATTACAATCCAAGTATACAATGTAAGACGAAGGTTTTTTTTTATCATATGTTTGCATATATTTGTGATTAGCTTCACAATAGCGCATAGAGCACTGACTGATCCCCCCTCTAAGTCCGTGTTTAATAAAATGGAGCATGTCGATATTTGTTATCAATTCGAGATTTATGCGAGTAAATTTTAACATACAGTCCCAGCTTAACCCCGGCAATGTAAAGTAATGTGCTGGATCAAGCCCGTAATGGGATTTTGTAGCGTATCTAAATTTTTCAAAGGCGTCCACCAAAATCATCACGTCCGTCTTTAGATAAATGTCACTATAGTGTCCAAGTGTGGTGCAGTTAAATGTTTGCCAAACGTTGAGAGCGTGTTGATAATTTTCACTAACCTGATCGCGGTTGATGTTGTT
The DNA here is from genome assembly GCA_034508555.1 of Venustoraphidia nigricollis. Taxonomy (NCBI): domain Eukaryota; kingdom Metazoa; phylum Arthropoda; class Insecta; order Raphidioptera; family Raphidiidae; genus Venustoraphidia; species Venustoraphidia nigricollis. The sequence continues at coordinate 80,247 of JAVRKA010000211.1, read as the reverse complement.
TGCAAACTCTTTACTGTTTGGCAAGTTAGTCTCGTCGAGTTTTGCCAGTGAATCTACATAGCTGTAGGGAAAGTGCCCTTTGCGTCTCAACAATTTGAAATGTTCATCGCAAGTAAAGAGTTTACGCATTTCCAAACACTCGTCGTCGGCTAGAGTCTTTGCAATTTTGTCAATACTACACGAGAGAAATCTAAAAGAATCTAGAAATCTCAACTCTACGGTTCTTTTATTTTTAGTGTCTTCATCACAATCGTCAACGTTTTCGTCATCGCCGTCACCGCAGTCGTTGTCGTCGTCGTCGTCCTCGTTCTCGTCATCAATAGGAATTTTGACTGACAATGAAATGTACTTTTCCTTGGTCAATGGAATTGCGGAGATTCGCTTGTATTTCTCAGCCAACTTGACAATAAACAAATGAACGTCATAGTCTAGATTATGGAAAAATATCGGTACAAACTTGGGAACCTTATAATTTATATTACACGCGTTATGAGTCAATCCGTTGGGCTCGCCCGTCAGGTGATTGTGATCTAAAACAACATTTTTCTTCCCACAAACGTCATTTTCGGTGAATTTATCACCGCATATGTTGCAGACTGTGGCCGAATAGATTTGTTGACGCTCGTCGGCTTCCAGACGACGCATTGGCACCACCGTCTGTGATATTTTAGCCAGTCGTCGGACGTCGGCCACTAGCATATCTATGAATTCTTCTACGCAACGACTGTTTCGAACGAAACGGTATGTAGACAATGCGTCGTCATAGGAACACTTTATGTAGTAACCAAAGCTGTAGGGTGTATGTTTTTGCAACGACTGAACGTATGATTTAGATGAATCGGGCGTACAGCCGAGAATCGGCTCCAAATAACTCTCTGAATCACAATAAATAACGAATGGAACTGTCATTGTTCTTTCATAATTTTTAAATTGAACTATGTTACCTGGTACGCACCTGCCCAGACGATCCATCACAATGTCAGCTGTAGGCAAAGATACACGAACCCTACCGCAATCCTGCTCCTGGTGTCTTTGCAGCTTAAACATATTGGGAAATGAAATCAAACACCCATCGCATAGATAGATTTGGCCATTGTGCGCGGTCAACTGACTGCTAATTAAACGCGATAGGTGTTTAATCCATGCATAGTGCGTCTTACCTTCATCATTACATAAATACAATACATTCACATGATTAAATTTTCTATTATTAGTGATATATAAGATAATTAATTCATTGTTTTCATTCAATCCATATACATTTACGCTTATACTAAGATTTTGTCTCTCAAACTTGCACACATCTTTAATTCTCAGTGGAAAGTTTATGTTTTTAAAATTTAACACCGTATCCTAATGCGCATACGATGCTGTGCGATGTGGATTATTTTTCACTGGGTATAACGCAGCCATTAAACTCCAAGCAAAGCAGGCGTTATCGTCGTTTTCAACATTCACCACGGCTTGCTTTTTGAGAATTTTCCAAGGCAGTTCTATGAAGCTGGAACCGCGCAATGGATTGTACTTACTTATGTTTAATTCTATATAGCGTATCTGCCCTATCGCCCAACCGCTTTGAACCTCCTGAAATTCTTCTGTTTTCTTTACAATCTTAACAGCCATTTCATCATAGACAGTAGGCGGATCACTGCCCTGAGTAAGCACTAGGCTTTTTGAATTAAACGATTTCAGTTCGGACATCATCGCATCGTTGTTCTGCTTCATCTTATAGAAGTCTGCAAATAGTTCTAAATTGAATTTTAAAGCTACATGACGCTCCAAACAGAGCACGAGCAAGTCGACTATGTCGGATTTGACCGAGTGTAAAAAGAGCTTTACATCTAAATTTGACTTGTTGTTATTATTAATTTTATACGAACAAATACGTTTTTTAAAGGCTGACTTGCAAACTTTTATGTTTTTGCGAAGAGTCATAAACGAGTTTTCTTTATGTAAAGTGCTGTTTCTGTGTCCGAGCAACCCTTTAGAGGGTACCAGAATACCGCAGACTTCACATAATTGTTCGTTTCTAACTCGTTTCACTGACCCACTTTCACGTTCACTACTGCTGACCCGTTTACTAGTAGATGCAACACCCTCATAGTCCATTTGAGAAATGTTATCTTCTTTAGAAACTACACGTTTTTTTATAGAATGCGCCCTTGCCAAATGACGTTTCATGTTATCGGTTCTTTTAAAATATTCACCACATACAATACACTCCGAAATTTCGGTTTTGTCATGAATTTTAAGATGTTTCTGTCTATATCTCCGCTTTGTGAAAACCTTATTGCATACACTACACGTAAACATTTTTGAGTATTTATTTTTCAATCTGTCTATATTAAAAAATATATTATATTATCATAATCTATGAGAGCGCAATAATACACAGTATTTATTATAGGTACATTTAGATAACATCTCTCTCTCTAGTAGGTTCTGAAAAGGCGGTTGTGGGGGTGGAAGTTTTCTTTTTTGGTTCTTCTTCATCTTCGTTCTCATCCGATTCCTCTACACATTCTTCTTCTTGATCATTTTCTAAAAAATTTACTATCGATGTCTTATTATTATATTTTCCAATGATATTTTCACCCTTGTATATAAATGATATGTTTTTCATTTTCATCAATTCCTCTTTTTCAGTATCGCTCATTTTCTGGAATCTGGCTGGTAAGAAAAATACACCATTCTCTTCCGAAAGATTTATTATTATTTTAGGTCCGTATTTCGTATTCATTGTATGGATTTTTTTGATTTCGTATTTTTTGTTGATGATTAGATCGCTAATTTTACGAAATTGTTCATTATGATCGGTGTTACTTTCACAGTTTCCAATCTTATTGAATTTGTCCATCTGCAAAAACAAAAGTAATAATTAAAAAAATGTACATACATATAAACCGTGCACTGCATGCATGTAAACAAAATTATTAAAATAAAAAATGTTTTACCTTATAAGCCCTCTCGATATTTACTTTTTTGTGGATTGATATGTAGTTGTATAAATATTTTTGACTCAACAGTAAATTTGACTCGTACACTTCACGTTTATAGTGTTGAATTTCCTCTTCAACCGATGAAATTTCGACAAAATGATGCAATTTTCGTTTAAAGTAAAAATTTTGAGTTCTCTGCTGATTTGAAACACACACTTCGAGATATTTTGTCGACGAGGGGTCTATAGTGAAAAGTTCGTGATCTGTCTGGTCGTGAAATATATGTTCAACTTGAAATTCAGTACAATTATATTTTAAAGTAATTGTTAAAGAATTTTTTGAATTAAATGTCACTCGAACGATATGAAATGTATTTACATCAACATCTGCGCACTGTATCACTTTCAAATTAACCAAAATTGTTATAATACCGAACTGTGTGGAGTTGTGTAAAATTATCTCCATTTACGAACACGTACAAGAGAGAACTGTGATGTTTAAATCACTTGAGATATATATAGTCGTTAATAAACAAAGAACTCAACTTTCAACATTACAAGTCAGAAAAAAGGAGTATTTCAAACAAAACGTTGCAACTCAGATTACCAAGGCAAATTACGTACATTGCACTTTAGATTTACACAGAGACTTTCAAGGTAGGCACGTCTATGCAATTTTTTTAAATTTGAGATATATATCTGGGGTAGGCGAGTAAAAGGTCATATGTCGTAATTTTTTAAATATGTCTTTATTAGAGCTATAAATTTCCAGAAATCAAATAGTTATTCGGGTAAAAGATCATAAGTGTAAACCACTTTCTTACCAACGTTTTTTTTATACATAAAATCATATGTGTCAATAAACTACAAATGCCAAACTCCACCAAATCATAAGTCGAAATGTGACGTTATTACCGTACTTATTTTAGTTTTTTGTGCTCGTGCTTAAAGTAACAATTTGACTTAATCAATTTGATGTTCATATGTATGGATTTAGTGTCAGTTCGTGCATAAGGCATTAAATCTACTTATGCTTTTTTCCTCGTTTCTTTTTTTCTATGATTACAGTCATAACTCGATTAGAGACCTTTTACACAATTAAAACGCGAACTATTTTGAAAATACTAACACAGGTAAAACTAGATAAGTCAAGTTATAACATTTTACTCGCCCAAAGAAAATTGAGCATAAAGTCATAATTAATTATTATCCACAAAAATCATTTTAATCGTAGTTAATTTTCATTTTTTTAATGTTAACCAGTATAATATTTACCCATATCACATATACAAATATCCCACAGTTTAAAAAAAAGTAATATATGCCTTAAAAATTAAAAAGTGCTCTCCTGTAAAATCTTCCAAAGTGAACATATGACTTTTTACCCACTTACCCCAGATATAGTTATTGATAAACAATGAACGATTTCAAACAAAGCGTTGCAGCTCAGATTAGCAAGATAATTCACGTACATTGCACTTTAGATTTACACAGAGACTTTCAAGGCAGGCACGTCTATGCAATTTTTTAAAATTTGAGATATATATAGTTATTGATAAACAAAGAACGATTTCAAACAAAGCGATGCAGCTCAGATTAGCAAGATAATTCACGTACATTGCACTTTAGATTTACACAGAGACTTTCAAGGCAGGCACGTCTATGCAATTTTTTAAATTTTTGCATAAGAATGAACAACAGCATTTATATGTAATCAGTGTCGGATTAGCCATATAGCAAGAGTAGCAAATGATATGGACATCGCGAATTTGGGGGGACCTTATTATTTTTTATTACTCATTATTTAATACAATAAATTTTGCAGTGGCGAACATTAAAATGAATTAGAAAACATGGTGGATTCAAGAACGCCTTAATCATCTCTCTCTCTCTCTCTCTCTCTCTCTCTCACACACACACACACACACTTTGTTGAATATAGAAAGCATGATTTGCTTAAAGAAGTCTATTTTGAAAGTATTATCTCTATTTTTTTTTTTGTCTTATATTAAATCCAGAAAAGTTCATTTGTAACAGTTTTGTTCTGTTTAATATCCTAAACTTGAGAACCTAAAGCAAAACCAAAAGCCCCTTGACAGAATTTGCTACAGACCCCCGCGTTGTCCTTAATCCCACACTGTAAACAATGCACTATTAAAAAATGATCATGCAGTCATATTATGGTTATCAGGAAAGTTTTTTGACGGTATGCATATTAACCTTACGACAACTACCTTTAATTCAGTCTCACAAACAAACCTTGATTTTATATGACGTAAAGTTGTTTACCATCAAATTGCATCTTTTTGTTTATGCAAAACTAAAATACTTCCTACAATTCTCTCCCCAACATCAAAAAAATTATGCTATAAAAAGCGTCTCCCTTCAAGCTGAAGTTAATAGTTAAATTTATTCAACAATAGTGAGTGTGTACTCTAAAAATTTATAAAATTTATAAAACATTTTAAACGTTAAAAAAGCAATATGGCATTAAAAATTGCAGTGTGCGATATTCAATTCGTTGTCGGTAACGAGCATGAATATTTTGCAAAGGAATTGGCCTATTGTGAACTGTTTAGTGGCAGTATACCACAATGTATTGTGTTTGAGCCGCCGTACGAGAAACGCTGGCTCGATGAAAAGTATAGAAAACAGAATGCTTACAATAAACGTAGAATAAACGGTCTCGACTGGAACTATGGCAACATTGACTGTCGTGAACCAAATAAACAACTGACAAACATTTTTAAAGGTTCATCTCTAATTTTAGTTAAAGGACTCCAAAAACAAAGATTTCTAAAAAAGAACGGGCCTGATTTACTTTATGTAGATTTAGATTCAAAATGCCCCGCATTAAAAATATTACCCTTGCCGCCACACTCAATTGAAAATGAAATCATGTGCGAACTGCACAATAATACAAAATTTGATAGCAACTGCGCATATAAAAACGTCTTAAAACTGAGGACATACGGAAAAGAATTTCCAGATTTGATACTGGAGGCGGCGGCAAAGGTAGGGAAATTTATTCCATTGTAATGATGGGCTCAAAAAATTGTTTTTTTTTTTTTTCATAAATTGTCTAGTATAGGGTAGTAAAATGTTTTTTTTTTTGAAATTAATAATAATTCGTTAATTAATAATAAAATCGTGTGTAATCTGCGTTCAAACGTAACATTTTTTTAATAACAATTGCGCATGCATAAATGTACTCAAGCTGCAAAAATATCTAAATAAATAAAACAAAGACGGTTGCTGTGCAAACATTATGGTGGGGGAGTGAGGATTTGAATAATGTATATAAGACAAAGTTATTTTTAAATTAATCAGTCTTTAACAAAAAATGCAAAGTACAAGTGATTATGACTGTGTTGGCGGTGTTGATAATAATCTTTGGAGTGTTGGTTTTGTGCCAAGCTGCTCACCGACGACTACTCTAGAAGAAATTCTCGGCGTAGAGTTGTTCAATCAGAGCAGACGTTTTTCAAATCTCACTGCAGACGAGAAACGAAAACTAGAAGAATGGGGATTTACTTTCGATAAAAATAACGTTGTACAGCAAACACCCATTCCCTGGAATGAGGGTATAAGATTTTTAAAAATGGATCCTCGTCACGTGCGATTTGTTTTAGACGACAGTCGTATAGTTTTCACTGTGTTTATCAAAAATACACATTGCATAAAGGTCTTTTTGCTCCACGTCACCGATAAACAAACCTTGGACAATCTCTACAACAAAATATACACCTGTTTGGTACGGTTGAAACTTTTGAAGACTGATGTAAATTTACAAAAAGACATCTACTGTCTCGTGCAAAAACTATAACAAAATTTAAAAATTGAGCCAGAAGACAAAGTCACGGACACGGATGATTTCATAAGAAGAGAATTAAGAGACGACATCGCCGTCGGTGACCGCGTCAGAGACTCTAAATTGGTGGGGGTTAACAACAACAAAAACAAGAACAAGAAGAAGAAGAAGACTGTTTTAGAGCGCTATTGAAAAGAAAACAGACCGGTATCTCTCTCTCAGTAAGCGTACAATATTGAAACAACACACACACATGGCTACTCCTAATATATTCCAGTTTTGCTCTAATGACAACAACAACAACAGCATCGTGCGGATGAACACGAACGAGGGAGAAGTGGAGGAGCCTAGGGGTGAAGACATTGTAGAGTTTCCGTTAGTGCGCGAGATCGACTTTAGAAGTGCTGCTACAACAGCGTCATCACCATCATCAGCGTCTGTTCAGCATGTGACAACAGCAACAACAAAACCTTCGGAAACAAAACTGTTAGTGCAAAACATTTTTTTCTTTGATGAGAAACGAACTAAATACATAAACGTTGGTTGGTTACCCGCTTCTTCTTCTTCTTTTTCTTCTCCTCAAGATTTTCAAGCTAAACTCGAACTGAGAGATGTGAAATCGAGGTGTAGTATTTTTATCGATCAAATAGATTGGTTTGCTCTAATGTTGTTGTGTAATCATATAAATAAGTATTTTAACGATGACGCTCACAAAGGTTTTTATTCAGTGATCGGCGGAGATGTGGAAATTAAAGAAGTTTATTTAAAGAAAATTAAACATTTAAAATTTAAGAGATCAAATACTTGCATTTCTTTGATAATATCAAAAAGTGAATGGGAAAGTCTGTTGGAGCTGAAGAACATTGTTGATAGTCTATTGCGTTCGTACTTTTCCCATTCAAATACAGTGAAATTATTTTATAATATGTATTTAGATAAGCGTCAACGATTTCTTTATACCTAATAATGTATTTTAATTGTTTTATTAAAATTAAAAAAATACTTTTATATTTCAGAGTTAGATTTTAAGCAATTATTAACATTGTACTGCTTCTCTTTTAATAAATATTTTAAAACGTATTTTACATGTCTTTTTATTAAAAAAAAATACCTTGGGGATCTTTTATACTTTCAGAAACTATTTAATAGGTATGTGTATTGTGAAAAGTGCAGTGTTGAAATGGACGTCGTCGAGCGAACATTAAAAACTTTCGCGCTCACCTTTTGTTGCTATCTCGTTTGCTATGTAGTAATCGAAACAACAGTCGTAGCAAGTCTTATACATTTAAACGACAAGTGTGGGCGGCTCGATAAAGTCCACAGTACTTACACTCGCCTCGTTCATAAGTTTCAAAATGAAAACGTCAACTATGTACTCGATGCGATGAAGCGAGTCAACGAAACGCTCAAAGATTATCGCAAACAAGTCGATCAATCTACCACCTATCTGCTCCGGCTGCTGACGTGGAACGTGCACAGTTTACGAGAGAACATGACTGCAATGGTGGTGAAAGCGTGTACCAATTGCACATCGAATTATTAGAAGAGAGAGAGAGACCCAATTTATCACATAAAACAACATTATGTCTATATATTTATGAAAAGACAACTTTGTATGTAAGACAATACTTATGTATATTATTAATTATGATTCAATAAAATACTTTTTTAAAAATATCTTCAATGTTTTCATTTTCAAAATAATGACGACCAAAACTTCTTGTTCTTGTTTTTGTTGTTGTTAACCCCCACCAATTTAGAGTCTCTGACGCGGACATGTAAATTTTTGACCAAAATACGTAGAAAAAGAATGTTTCGGCATGAAAATTGTGCAAAAAAGATATTATATACTACAAGTATGTGTCTCGCATACGTGTGTGTGTTTTTGGCGTCTTTTTGGTGTCTCTTTGGTGTCTCTTTGGTGTCTCTTTGGTGTCTCTTTGGTGTCTCTTTGGTGTCTCTTTGGTGTCTCTTTGGTGTCTCTTTGGTGTCTCTTTGGTGTCTCTTTGGTGTCTCTTTGGTGTCTGTTTGGTGTCTGTTTGGTGTCTCTTTGGTGTCTCTTTGGTGTCTGTTTGGTGTCTGTTTGGTGTCTCTTTGGTGTCTGTTTGGTGTGTCTGTATATGTGTCTCTGGGAGTATATATTCGGTGTCGGAAAAAATGGACCACGTTATTATAAAACATTCCGTATACATGCTGCATCGCGTAGGTGTCAACATTGTAAGTACTTCAGGCCAGCGTCAACAGTCAGTCAGTCAACGTGTGCGAAACGTTAATTGCTGTGTGTGTGTGTGTGTGTGTATCTCTCTGCGTGTGTTGTGAGTGCGGGCGGCGGCGGCGGGTGGATCGAACCTTTCTTACGTCACGTTTTCAAAGCGGCCATATTTTTATGGAAAAAAACCAAACAGTGAAGTCGGTGGCGGCGGCTTATAGGCGTACGTCCCCCTCCCTTTACGCGAAAAGTGGAGGAATAAGACCAAACAGTCGTCGCAGACGTAACGACTACCATATTTCAACATGTGCATGCGAGCAAGTTTTCACAGCAAGTTCTATCCCAAGTCGGAGGAGCTTAACTGGAGGGCCGGAGGGACACTGCTCTCTCATAAATATACTACTGAAATGCCTATCGAAAACTACATCTGAAATGCCTATCAGCACCTATATTTGAAATGCCTATCGGAAACTACATCTGAAATGCCTATCAGCACCTATATTTGAAATGCCTATCGGCAACCATATCTGGAATGCCTATCGGCACCTATATTTGAAATGCCTATCGGCTTCTATATCTGAAATGCCTATCGGCACCTATTTTTAAAATGCCAATCGGCAACTATATCTGAAATGCCTATCGGCACCTATATCTGAAATGCCTATCGGCACCTATTTTTGAAATGCCTATCGGAAACTACATCTGAAATGCCTATCAGCACCTATATTTGAAATGCCTATCGGCAACCATATCTGAAATGCCTATCGACACCTATATTTGAAATACCTATCGGCTTCTATATCTGAAATGCTTATCGGTACCTATTTTTAAAATGCCAATCGGTAACTATATCTGAAATGCCTATCGGCACCTATATCTGAAATGCCTATCGGCACCATTTTTTGAAATGCCTATCGGAAACTACATCCGGAATGCCTATCAGCACCTATATTTGAAATGCCTATCGGCAACCATATCTGGAATGCCTATCGGCACCTATATTAGAAATGCCTATCGGCTTCTATATCTGAAATGCCTATCGACACCAATTTTTTAAATGCCTATCGAAAACTACATCTGAAATGCCTATCAGCACCTATATTTGAAATGCCTATCGGCAACCATATCTGGAATGCCTATCGGCACCTATATTTGAAATGCCTATCGGCTTCTATATCTGAAATGCCTATCGGCACCTATTTTTAAAATGCCAATCGGCAACTATATCTGAAATGCCTATCGGCACCTATATCTGAAATGCCTATCGGCACCTATTTTTGAAATGCCTATCGGAAACTACTTATGAAATGCCTATCAGCACCTATATTTGAAATGCCTATCGGCAACCATATCTGGAATGCCTATCGGCGCCTATATTTGAAATGCCTATCGGCTTCTATATCTGAAATACCTATCGGCGCCTATTTTTAAAATGCCAATCGGCAACTATATCTGAAGTGCCTATCGGCACCTATATCTGAAATGCCTATCGGCACGTATTTTTGAAATGCCTAACGAAAACTACATCTAAAATGCCTATCAGCACCTATATTTGAAATGCCTATCGGCAACCACATCAGAAATGCCTATCGGCACCTATATCTAAAATGCCTTTCGGCATTTATATCTGAAATGACGGTCGACACCTATATTTGAAATGCCTATCGGCACATATATTTTAAATGCCTATCGGCAACTATATCTGATATGCCTATCGGCACCTATTTTTAAAATGCCAATCGGTAAGTATATCTGAAATGCCTATCGGCACCTATATCTGAAATGCCTATCGGAACCTATTTTTGAAATGCCTACCGGAAACTACATCTGAAATGACTATCAGAACCTATATTTGAAATGCATATCGGCAACCATATCTGAAATGCCTATCCACACCTATATTTGAAATACCTATCGGCTTCTATATCTGAAATTCCTATCGGCACTTATTTTTAAAATGCCAATCGGCAACTATATCTGAAATGCCTATCGGCACCTATATCTGAAATGCCTATCGGCACCTATTTTTGAAATGCCTATCGGAAACTACATCTGAAATGCCTATCAGCACCTATATTTGAAATGCTTATCGGCAACCATATCTGAAATGCCTATCGACACCTATATTTGAAATCCCTATCGGCTTCTATATCTGAAATGCCTATCGGCACCTATTTTTAAAATGCCAATCGGCAACTATATCTGAAATGCCTATCGGCATCTATTTTTAAAATGCCAATCGGCATTTATATCTGAAGTGCCTATCGGCACCTATATCTGAAATGCCTATCGGCACCTATATTCGAAATGCCTATCGGCAACCACATCAGAAATGCCTATCGGCACCTATATCTGAAATGCCTTTCGGCATTTATATCTGAAATGCCGATCGACACCTATATTTGAAATGCCTATCGGCACTTTTATTTTAAATGCCTATCGGCAACTATATCTGATAAGCCTATCGGCACCTATATCTGAAATGCCTATCGGCACCTATTTTTGAAATGCCAATCTTTAAGTATATCTGAAATGCCTATCGGCACCTATATCTAAAATGCCTATCGGAACCTATTTTTGAAATGCCTATCGGAAACTACATCTGAAATGACTATCAGCACCTATATTTAAAATGCCTATCGGCAACCATATCTGAAATGCCTATCCACACCTATATTTGAAATACCTATCGGCTTCTATATCTAAAATGCCTATCGGCACCTATTTTTAAAATGCCAATCGGTAAGTATATCTGAAATGCCTATCGGCACCTATAACTAAAATGCCTATCGGAACCTATATTTGAAATGCCTATCGGAAACTACATCTGAAATGACTATCAGCACCTATATTTGAAATGCCTATCGGCAACCATATCTGAAATGCCTATCCACACCTATATTTGAAATACCTATCGGCTTCTATATCTAAAATGCCTATCGGCACCTATTTTTAAAATGCCAATCGGCAACTACATCTGAAATGCCTATCGGCTTATATATCTGAAATGCCTATCGGCACCTATTTTTAAAATGCCAATCGGCAACTATATCTGAAATGCCAATCGGCACCTATATCTGAAATGCCTATCGACACCTATTTTTAAAATGCCAATTGGCAACTATATCTGAAATGCCTATCGGCACCTATATCTGAAATGCCTATCGACACCTATTTTTAAAATGCCAATTGGCAACTATATCTGAAATGCCTATCGGCACCTATATCTGAAATGCCTATCGGTACCTATTTTTAAAAGCCTATCGGAAACTACATCTGAAATGATTATCAGCACTTATATTTGAAATGCCTATCGGCAACCATATCTGGAATGCCTATCGGCACCTATATTTGAAATGCCTATCGGCTTCTATATCTGAAATGCCTATCGGCACCTATTTTTAACATACCAATCGGCAACTATATCTGAAATGCCTATCGGCACCTATATCTGAAATGCCTATCGGCACCTATTTTTGAAATGCCTATCGGAAACTCCATCTGAAATGCCTATCAGCACCTATATTTTAAATGCCTATCGGCAACCATATCTGGATTGCCTATCGGCACCTATATTTGAAATCCCTATCGGCTTCTATATCTGAAATGCCTATCGGCACCTATTTTTAAAATGCCAATCGGCAACTATATCTGAAATGCCAATCGGCACATATATCTGAAATGCCTATCGGCACCTATTTTTGAAATGCCTATCGGAAACTACATCTGAAATGCCTATCAGCACCTATATTTGAAATGCCTATCGGCAACCATATCTGGAATGCCTATAGGCGCCTATATTTGAAATACCTATCGGCTTCTATATCTAAAATGCCTATCGGCACCTATTTTTAAAATGCCAATCGGCAACTATATCTGAAGTGCCTATCGGCACCTATATCTCAAATGCCTATCGGCACCTATTTTTGAAATGCCTATCGAAAACTACATCAGAAATGCCTATCGGCACCTATATCTGAAATGCCCTACGGCATTTATAACTGAAATACCGATCGACACCTATATTTGAAATGCCTATCGGCACCTATGTTTTAAATGCCTATCGGCAACTATATCTGATATGCCTATCGGCACCTATATCTGAAATGCCTATCGGCACTTATTTTTGAAATGCCTATCGGAAACTACATCTAAAATGCCTATCGGCACCTATTTTTAAAATGCCAATCGGAAAGTATATCTGAAATGCCTATCGGCACCTATAATTGAAATGCCTATCGGAACCTATTTTTGAAATGCCTATCGGAAACAACATCTGAAATGACTATCAGCACCTATATTTGAAATGCCTATCGGCAACCATATCTGAAATGCCTATCCACACCTGCATTTGAAATACCTATCGGCTTCTATATCTAAAATGCCTATCGGCACCTATTTTTAAAATGCCAATCGGCAACTATATCTGAAATGCTTATCGGCACCTATATCTGAAATGCCTATCGGCACCAACTTTTGAAATGCCTATCGGAAACTCCATCTGAAATGCCTATCAGCACCTATATTTGAAATGCCTATCGGCAACCATATCTGGAATGCCTATCGGCACCTATATTTGAAATGCCTATCGGGTATATATCTGAAATGCCTATCGACACCTATTTTTAAAATGCCAATTGGCAACTATATCTGAAATGCCTATCGGCACCTATATCTGAAATGCCTATCGGTACCTATTTTTGAAATGCCTATCGGAAACTATATCTGAAATCATTATCAGCACTTATATTTGAAATGCCTATCGGCAACCATATCTGGAATGCCTATCGACACCTATATTTGAAATACCTATCGGCTTCTATATCTGAAATGCCTATCCGCACCTGTTTTTAAAATGCCAATCGGCAACTATATCTGAAATGCCTATCGGCACCTATATCCGAAATGCCTATCGGCATCAATTTTTGAAATGCCTATCGGAAACTACATCTAAAATGCCTATCAGCACCTATATTTGAAATGCCTATCGGCAACTATATCTGCAATGCCTATCGGCACCTATATTTGAAATGCCTATCGGCTTCTATATCTAAAATGCCTATCGGCACCTATTTTTTAAATGCCAATTGGCAACTATATCTGAAATGACTATCGGCACCTATATCTGAAATGCCTATCGGCACCTATTTTTGAAATGCCTATCGAAAACTACATCTGAAATGCCTACCAGCACCTATATTTGAAATGCCTATCGGAAACTACATCTGAAATGCCTATCAGCACCTATATTTGAAATGCCTATCGGCAACCATATCTGGAATGCCTATCGGCACCTATATTTGAAATGCCTATCGGCTTCTATATCTGAAATGCCTATCGGCACCTATTTTTAAAATGCCAATCAGCAACTATATCTGAAATGCCTATCGGCACCTATATCTGAAATGCCTATCGGCACCTATTTTTGAAATGCCTATCGGAAACTACATCTGAAATGCCTATCAGCACCTATATTTGAAATGCCTATCGGCAACCATATCTGAAATGCCTATCGACACCTATATTTGAAATACCTATCGGCTTCTATATCTGAAATGCTTATCGGTACCTATTTTTAAAATGCCAATCGGTAACTATATCTGAAATGCCTATCGGCACCTATATCTGAAATGCCTATCGGCACCATTTTTTGAAATGCCTATCGGAAACTACATCCGGAATGCCTATCAGCACCTATATTTGAAATGCCTATCGGCAACCATATCTGGAATGCCTATCGGCACCTATATTAGAAATGCCTATCGGCTTCTATATCTGAAATGCCTATCGACACCAATTTTTTAAATGCCTATCGAAAACTACATCTGAAATGCCTATCAGCACCTATATTTGAAATGCCTATCGGCAACCATATCTGGAATGCCTATCGGCACCTATATTTGAAATGCCTATCGGCTTCTATATCTGAAATGCCTATCGGCACCTATTTTTAAAATGCCAATCGGCAACTATATCTGAAATGCCTATCGGCACCTATATCTGAAATGCCTATCGGCACCTATTTTTGAAATGCCTATCGGAAACTACTTATGAAATGCCTATCAGCACCTATATTTGAAATGCCTATCGGCAACCATATCTGGAATGCCTATCGGCGCCTATATTTGAAATGCCTATCGGCTTCTATATCTGAAATACCTATCGGCGCCTATTTTTAAAATGCCAATCGGAAACTATATCTGAAGTGCCTATCGGCACCTATATCTGAAATGCCTATCGGCACTTATTTTTGAAATGCCTAACGAAAACTACATCTGAAATGCCTATCAGCACCACTATTTGAAATGCCTATCGGCAACCACATCAGAAATGCCTATCGGCACCTATATCTGAAATGCCTTTCGGCATTTATATCTGAAATGCCGGTCGACACCTATATTTGAAATGCCTATCGGCACATATATTTTAAATGCCTATCGGCAACTATATCTGATATGCCTATCAGCACCTATTTTTAAAATGCCAATCGGTAAGTATATCTGAAATGCCTATCGGCACCTATATCTGAAATGCCTATCGGAACCTATTTTTGAAATGCCTACCGGAATCTACATCTGAAATGACTATCAGAACCTATATTTGAAATGCCTATCGGCAACCATATCTGAAATGCCTATCCACACCTATATTTGAAATACCTATCGGCTTCTATATCTGAAATTCCTATCGGCACTTATTTTTAAAATGCCAATCGGCAACTATATCTGAAATGCCTATCGGCACCTATATCTGAAATGCCTATCGGTACCTATTTTTGAAATGCCTATCGGAAACTACATCTGAAATGATTATCAGCGCTTATATTTGATATGCCTATCGGCAACCATATCTGGAATGCCTATCGGCAACTATATTTGAAATGCCTATCGGCTTCTATATCTGAAATGCCTATCGGCACCTATTTTTAAAATACCAATCGGCAACTATATCTGAAATGCCTATCGGCACCTATATCTGAAATGCCTATCGGCATATATTTTTGAAATGCCTTTCGGAAACTACATCTGAAATGCCTATCTGCTCCTATATTTGAAATACCTATCGGCAACCATATCTGAAATGCCTATCGACACCTATATTTGAAATACCTATCGGCTTCTATATCTGAAATGCCTATCGGCACCTGTTTTTTAAATGCCAATCAGCAACTATATCTGAAATGCCTATCGGCACCTATATCCCAAAAGCCTATCGGCATCAATTTTGGAAATGCCTATCGGAAACTACATCTAAAATGCCTATCAGCACCTATATTTGAAATGCCTATCGGCAACCATATCTGGAATGCCTATCGGCACCTATATTTGAAATGCCTATCGGCTTCTATATCTGAAATGCCTATCGGCACCTATTTTTAAAATGCCAATCGGCAACTATATCTGAAATGCCTATCAGCACCTATATCTGAAATGCCTATCGGCACCTATTTTTGAAATGCCTATCGGAAACTACATCTGAAATGCCTATCAGCACCTATATTTGAAATGCTTATCGGCAACCATATCTGGAATGCCTATCGGCGCCTATATTTGAAATGCCTATCGGCTTCTATATCTGAAATGCCTATCGGCACCTATTTTCAAAATGCCAATCAGCAACTATATCTGAAATGCCTATCGGCACCTATATCTGAAATGCCTATCGGCACCTATTTTTTAAATGCCTATCGGAAACTACATCTGAAATGCCTATCAGCACCTATATTTGAAATGCCTATCGGCAACCATATCTGGAATGCCTATCGGCGCCTATATTTGAAATGCCTATCGGCTTCTATATATGAAATGCCTATCGGCACCTATTTTTAAAATGCCAATCGGCATTTATATCTGAAGTGCCTATCGGCACCTATATCTGAAATGCCTATCGGCACCTATATTTGAAATGCCTATCGGCAACCACATCAGAAATGCCTATCGGCACCTATATCTGAAATGCCTTTCGGCATTTATATCTGAAATGCCGATCGACACCTATATTTGAAATGCCTATCGGCACTTTTATTTTAAATGCCTATCGGCAACTATATCTGAAATGCCTATCGGCACCTATTTTTGAAATGCCAATCTTTAAGTATATCTGAAATGCCTATCGGCACCTATATCTAAAATGCCTATCGGAACCTATTTTTGAAATGCCTATCGGAAACTACATCTGAAATGACTGTCAGCACCTATATTTAAAATGCCTATCGGCAACCATATCTGAAATGCCTATCCACACCTATATTTGAAATACCTATCGGCTTCTATATCTAAAATGCCTATCGGCACCTATTTTAAAAATGCCAATCGGTAAGTATATCTGAAATGCCTATCGGCACCTATATCTAAAATGCCTATCGGAACCTATATTTGAAATGCCTATCGGGAACTACATCTGAAATGACTATCAGCACCTATATTTGAAATGCCTATCGGCAACCATATATGAAATGCCTTTACACACCTATATTTGAAATACCTATCGGCTTCTATATCTAAAATGCCTATCGGCACCTATTTTTAAAATGCCAATCGGCAACTACATCTGAAATGCCTATCGGCTTATATATCTGAAATGCCTATCGGCACCTATTTTTAAAATGCCAATCGGCAACTATATCTGAAATGCCAATCGGCACCTATATCTGAAATGCCTATCGACACGTATTTTTAAAATGCCAATTGGCACTATATCTGAAATGCCTATCGGCACCTATATCTGAAATGCCTATCGACACCTATTTTTAAAATGCCAATTGGCAACTATATCTGAAATGCCTATCGGCACCTATATCTGAAATGCCTATCGGTACCTATTTTTGAAATGCCTATCGGAAACTACATGTGAAATGATTATCAGCACTTATATTTGAAATGCCTATCGGCAACCATATCTCGAATGCCTATCGGCACCTATATTCGAAATGCCTATCGGCTTCTATATCTGAAATGCCTATCGGCACCTATTTTTAAAATACCAATCGGCAACTATATCTGAAATGCCTATCGGCACCTATATCTGAAATGCCTATCGGCACCTATTTTTGAAATGCCTATCGGAAACTCCATCTGAAATGCCTATCAGCACCTATATTTGAAATGCCTATCGGCAACCATATCTGGATTGCCTATCGGCACCTATATTTGAAATCCCTATCGGCTTCTATATCTGAAATGCCTATCGGCACTTATTTTTAAAATGCCAATCGGCAACTATATCTGAAATGCCAATCGGCACATATATCTGAAATGCCTATCGGCACCTATTTTTAAATTGCCTATCGGAAACTACATCTGAAATGCCTATCAGCACCTATATTTGAAATGCCTATCGGCAACCATATCTGGAATGCCTATCGGCGCCTATATTTGAAATGCCTATCGGCTTCTATATCTAAAATGCCTATCGGCACCTATTTTTAAAATGCCAATCGGCAACTATATCTGAAGTGCCTATCGGCACCTATATCTCAAATGCCTATCGGCACCTTTTTTTGAAATGCCTATCGAAAACTACATCTGAAATGCCTATCAGCATTTATATTTGAAATGCCTATCGGCAACCACATCAGAAATGCCTATCGGCACCTATATCTGAAATGCCCTACGGCATTTATAACTGAAATGCCGATCGACACCTATATTTGAAATGCCTATCGGCACCTATATTTTAAATGCCTATCGGCAACTATATCTGATATGCCTATCGGCACCTATATCTGAAATGCCTATCGGCACCTATTTTTGAAATGCCAATCGGTAAGTATATCTGAAATGCCTATCGGCACCTATATCTGAAATGCCTATCGGAACCTATTTTTGAAATGCCTACCGGAAACTACATCTGAAATGACTATCAGCACCTATATTTGAAATGCCTATCGGCAACCATATCTGAAATGCCTATCCACACCTATATTTGAAATACCTATCGGCTTCTATATCTGAAATTCCTATCGGCACTTATTTTTAAAATGCCAATCGGCAACTATATCTGAAATGCCTATCGGCACCCATATCTGAAATGCCTATCGGTACCTATTTTTGAAATGCCTATCGGAAACTACATCTGAAATGATTATCAGCGCTTATATTTGATATGCCTATCGGCAACCATATCTGGAATGCCTATCGACACCTATATTTGAAATACCTATCGGCTTCTATATCTGAAATGCCTATCGGCACCTGTTTTTAAAATGCCAATCGGCAACTATATCTAAAATGCCTATGGGCACCTATATCCGAAATGCCTATCGGCATCAATTTTTGAAATGCCTATCAGAAACTACATCTAAAATGCCTATCAGCACCTATATTTGAAATGCCTATCGGCAACCATATCTGGAATGCCTATCGGCACCTATATTTGAAATGCCTATCGGCTTCTATATCTGAAATGCCTATCGGCACCTATTTTTAAAATGCCAATCGGCAACTATATCTAAAATGCCTATCGGCACCTATATCTGAAATGCCTATTGGCACCTATTTTTGAAATGCCTATCGGAAACTACATCTGAAATGCCTATCAGCACCTATATTTGAAATGCTTATCGGCAACCATATCTGAAATGCCTATCGACACCTATATTTGAAATACCTATCGGCTTCTATATCTGAAATGCCTATCGGCACCTGTTTTTAAAATGCCAATCGGCAACTATATCTGAAATGCCTATCGGCAACTATATCCGAAATGCCTATCGGCATCAATTTTTGAAATGCCTATCGGAATTTACATCTAAAATGCCTATCAGCACCTATATTTGAAATGCCTATCGGCAACCATATCTGGAATGCCTATCGGCACCTATATTTGAAATGCCTATCGGCTTCTATATCTGAAATGCCTATCGGCACCTATTTTTAAAATGCCAATCGGCAACTATATCTGAAATGCCTATCGGCACCTATATTTGAAATGCCTATCGGCACCTATATTTTAAATGCCTATCGGCAACTATATCTGATATGCCTATCGGCACCTATATCTAAAATGCCTATCGGCACCTATTTTTGAAATGCCTATCGGAAACTACATCTAAAATGCCTATCGGCACCTATTTTCAAAATGCCAATCGGAAAGTATATCTGAAATGCCTATCGGCACCTATAATTGAAATGCCTATCGGAACCTATTTTTGAAATGCCTATCGGAAACAACATCTGAAATGACTATCAGCACCTATATTTGAAATGCCTATCGGCAACCATATCTGAAATGCCTATCCACACCTGTATTTGAAATACCTATCGGCTTCTATATCTAAAATGCCTATCGGCACCTATTTTTAAAATGCCAATCGGCAACTATATCTGAAATGCCTATCGGCACTTATATCTGAAATGCCTATCGGCACCAACTTTTGAAATGCCTATCGGAAACTCTATCTGAAATGCCTATCAGCACCTATATTTGAAATGCCTATCGGCAACCATATCTGGAATGCCTATCGGCACCTATATTTGAAATACCTATCGGGTTCTATATCTGAAATGCCTATCGACACCTATTTTTAAAATGCCAATTGGCAACTATATCTGAAATGCCTATCGGCACCTATATCTGAAATGCCTATCGGTACCTATTTTTGAAATGCCTATCGGAAACTACATCTGAAATGATTATCAGCACTTATATTTGAAATGCCTATCGGCAACCTTATCTGGAATGCCTATCGGCACCTATATTTGAAATGCCTATCGGCTTCTATATCTGAAATGCCTATCGGCACCTATCTTAAAAATACCAATCGGCAACTATATCTGAAATGCCTATCGGCACCTATATCTGAAATGCCTATCGGCATATATTTTTGAAATGCCTTTCGGAAACTACATCTGAAATGCCTATCTGCTCCTATATTTGAAATGCCTATCGGCAACCATATCTGAAATGCCTATCGACACCTATATTTGAAATACCTATCGGCTTCTATATCTTAAATGCCTATCGGCACCTGTTTTTAAAATGCCAATCGGCAACTATATCTGAAATGCCTATCGGCACCTATATTCGAAATGCCTATCGGCATCAATTTTTGAAATGCCTATCGGAAACTACATCTAAAATGCCTATCAGCACCTATATTTGAAATGCCTATCGGCAACTATATCTGCAATGCCTATCGGCACCTATATTTGAAATGCCTATCGGCTTCTATATCTGAAATGCCTATCGGCACCTATTTTTTAAATTCCAATTGGCAACTATATCTGAAATGACTATCGGCACCTATATCTGAAATGCCTATCGGCACCTATTTTTGAAATGCCTATCGAAAACTACATCTGAAATGCCTATCAGCACCTATATTTGAAATGCCTATCGGCAACCATATCTGGAATGCCTATCGGCACCTATATTTGAAATGCCTATCGGCTTCTATATCTGAAATGCCTATCGGCACCTATTTTTAAAATGCCAATCGGCAACTATATCTGAAATGCCTATCGGCGCCTATATCTGAAATGCCTATCGGCACCTATTTTTGAAATGCCTATCGAAAACTACATCTGAAATGCCTATCAGCACCTATATTTGAAATGCCTATCGGCAACCATATCTGAAATGCCTATCGACACCTATATTTGAAATACCTATCGGCTTCTATATCTGAAATGCTTATCGGTACCTATTTTTAAAATGCCAATCGGTAATTATATCTGAAATGCCTATCGGCACCTATATCTGAAATGCCTATCGGCACCATTTTTTGAAATGCCTATCGGAAACTACATCCGGAATGCCTGTCAGCACCTATTTTTGAAATGCCTATCGGCAACCATATCTGGAATGCCTATCGGCACCTATATTTGAAATGCCTATCGGCTTCTATATCTGAAATGCCTATCGACAACAATTTTTGAAATGCCTATCGGAAACTACATCTAAAATGCCTAACAGCACCTATATTTGAAATGCCTATCGGCAACCTTATCTGGAATGCTCATCGGCACCTATATTTGAAATGCCTATCGGCTTATATATCTGAAATGCCTATCGGCACCTATTTTTAAAATGTCAATCGGCAACTATATCTGAAATGCCTATCGGCAACTATATCTGAAATGCCTATCGGCACCTATTTTTGAAATGCCTATCGGAAACTACATCTGAAATGCCTATCAGCACCTATATTTGAAATGCTTATCGGCAACCATATCTGAAATGCCTATCGACACCTATATTTAAAATCCCTATCGGCTTCTATATCTGAAATGCCTATCGGCACCTATTTTTAAAATGCCAATCGGCAACTATATCTGAAATGCCTATCGGCACCTATTTTTGAAATGCCAATCGGTAAGTATATCTGAAATGCCTATCGGCACCTATATCTGAAATGCCTATCGGAACCTATTTTTGAAATGCCTACCGGAAACTACATCTAAAATGACTATCAGCACCTATATTTGAAAAGCCTATCGGCAACCATATCTGAAATGCCTATCTACACCTATATTTGAAATACCTATCGGCTTCTATATCTGAAATTCCTATCGGCACTTATTTTTAAAATGCCAATCGGCAACTATATCTGAAATGCCTATCGGCACCCATATCTGAAATGCCTATCGGTACCTATTTTTGAAATGCCTATCGGAAACTCCATCTGAAATGCCTATCAGCACCTATATTTGAAATGCCTATCGGCAACCATATCTGGATTGCCTATCGGCACCTATATTTGAAATCCCTATCGGCTTCTATATCTGAAATGCCTATCGGCACTTATTTTTAACCCAGTTATTCCTGAATATCAAAAGAAATTTGGAATCAATTTTATTTTTTCAGAAGATGTTTATTACAATCAAAATTAACAATTCGAACTGAAAAAAAAATTTAGTTTCATTCTATTTTTAAAAAAAAGCTGGTCCTAAATGTAGGACGTTAGGATCTTTAACTACTACTTTGTGTGGTATTCAACAAAACAGCGCACATGAACACCGACATCACATTTTCTGCATTTTGTTGTGGTTTTCAAGTGGCAGTGTCGACATTTTAGCTGTTTTTCCATCGGAACAACCAGGTGGTCCAATCGGTCAAATCTGGAGTCTATTGTTTCTCTCTGGCGAGGCCTTCCAGTAGAATAGGATTTAGTTTTACAATTAGTTTGAAGAATAGACAGAGCGATGCGCCTGCGGAAAGCTAGATGGTCTAAAGAACCTTTATTACTTTTGTGAATTTGCCAAGAATTTTGAATTGCCATGTCGATACAATGAGTAAAAAGTGGAAAATACCACTTTTTCCCTCTAATTCCACATCTGTAGAGACTGATGTTCTGGTCAGATCTATCTACACCTCCCATGTTCCTATTGTAAAGTTGTATCATGAAAGGCTGGGGTACTGTTATTGACTTTTTTTCTTTTTGAGAATATCTTTTTACCTGACGTATGGGGTTTACTCCAACAGCATTGGAACACAAACTTACCACGCTGTTGTCGTTCCAGCTTAGAATAGTGATACCTTTGTCCTTTTCTATACGATAGTCATGGGCACCTCTCGGCATTTTCTTCAGTTCATTGGATGGTTTCAAAGGGTTCTTCGGTATCCTGTTACTCCTTATTGTACCTGTTCCTCTAATATTCCGGTCAGACAAGTATTCCATCAACGGCATATTACTAAAGTAATTGTCAAAAAACAAGTGGAAATTTTCATATTTCCACTTGCTTCTAAGGGCATCAACGTAAGTAAGCACAACACCGGCCCCCACGCCATAGTCTTTGTATTCAGGAGATATGTGTGTGGATGCACCTTGATACGGCTCAAACCAATTTATATAACCGTTGCGAGTTGTGCCGACCCAAAGTTTGTAGCCCCACCTTATTGGTTTACCCTTGATAAACTGCTTGCAGCCATGACGCCCGAAATAGGGTACCATGGCTTCATCTACACTATGTGTTTCTTCAATGTGTGCGTACTTTAGAAAATTTCTCTTCAGCAATTCAAATATCGGCCTGATTTTTGAAAATTTGTCGGATTTTTCTAAGTTGTCATTATCCGCCATATGGAAGACTTTCATCATATTATCAAATCGATCTCTAGAAAGGGCTTGGGCGACAAGTGGGTTGTGGGTATCCAAATCTTTTTCCCAATACAGTCTTCTTCGAGGTAAAGGGACATAACCGCTGAGAATTAAAATTCCAACAAAAGCTCTCATTTCCTCAATCGTAACATTTTTGTCAATTTTATTTTTTTTCAATGAATACTTATTCGTTTCTTGCACCAATAACTCAAAAATATTGTCATCAAAGAATTTGTAAAATAAACTAACAGGATTTTCTTCTTCACTTGTTTGGTCATCAGGTCCATCATCTCTATTACTAAAGATATTACCTGCATCATATTGTAAGTCACCCAAGGTCCATCGATATGCACGCTGAATCTTAGGTACTTGTCCTAAATCATGTCTGCGAAGGTTTGCCAAGGGCAGATTGTCTTCTTCATCAAAATTTTCGTTGTCAGATTGTGTAACAGGTATTTGGATCTCCGCGTGAGCTTGTAATTGTCTTGATGGTAAGTTATCAGGAGACATTTTATCTTCATCACCTGAGTCCTCGTCTGTTTCGGCAGCATCATCTGGAGGTAACAATATTACGTCAGCTTCGGGATATTCAAAATTCTCATCTTCAATCAAAGCAAGTGCTTCATGTAATGTCAAACCTCTGAAAAATAAAAACGGAATTGTGATTATGTTATAAAAGGTGTACGTAATACATCTTCCTAACGTCCTATACTTAGGACCATGAGGTTTACGTTGAGTAAACCGCACAACAAAAATAAAATTTGAGGTTAGAATCATATCATATACATGCAGTGAACTATGTACTTAGGTTAGATAGATAAAACTCGTATCTAAAATAAAATATTGAATAGAAAAACTTACCCCACAAAATTTATGTTCTGCTCCGCCATTTTTACCCACTTTTAAAACAGTTTATTTTACAAAAATACTAGTAAATAATAGCAAAAAGTAGAATTATTTAATAGAATAGATCATACCAAATATTGTTGTAAGATGGCACCACTATGCTTTTAGTTTAACGTTCACAATAAAATGCTGAACTTGCCGTCCTATATGTAGGACGTCAGTAATATCTGGGTTAAAATGCCAATCGGCAACTATATCTGAAATGCCAATCGGCACATATATCTGAAATGCCTATCGGCACCTATTTTTAAATTGCCTATCGGAAACTACATCTGAAATGCCTATCAGCACCTATATTTGAAATGCCTATCGGCAACCATATCTGGAATGCCTATCGGCGCCTATATTTGAAATGCCTATCGGCTTCTATATCTAAAATGCCTATCGGCACCTATTTTTAAAATGCCAATCGGCAACTATATCTGAAGTGCCTATCGGCACCTATATCTCAAATGCCTATCGGCACCTTTTTTTGAAATGCCTATCGAAAACTACATCTGAAATGCCTATCAGCATTTATATTTGAAATGCCTATCGGCAACCACATCAGAAATGCCTATCGGCACCTATATCTGAAATGCCCTACGGCATTTATAACTGAAATGCCGATCGACACCTATATTTGAAATGCCTATCGGCACCTATATTTTAAATGCCTATCGGCAACTATATCTGATATGCCTATCGGCACCTATATCTGAAATGCCTATCGGCACCTATTTTTGAAATGCCAATCGGTAAGTATATCTGAAATGCCTATCGGCACCTATATCTGAAATGCCTATCGGAACCTATTTTTGAAATGCCTACCGGAAACTACATCTGAAATGACTATCAGCACCTATATTTGAAATGCCTATCGGCAACCATATCTGAAATGCCTATCCACACCTATATTTGAAATACCTATCGGCTTCTATATCTGAAATTCCTATCGGCACTTATTTTTAAAATGCCAATCGGCAACTATATCTGAAATGCCTATCGGCACCCATATCTGAAATGCCTATCGGTACCTATTTTTGAAATGCCTATCGGAAACTACATCTGAAATGATTATCAGCGCTTATATTTGATATGCCTATCGGCAACCATATCTGGAATGCCTATCGACACCTATATTTGAAATACCTATCGGCTTCTATATCTGAAATGCCTATCGGCACCTGTTTTTAAAATGCCAATCGGCAACTATATCTAAAATGCCTATGGGCACCTATATCCGAAATGCCTATCGGCATCAATTTTTGAAATGCCTATCAGAAACTACATCTAAAATGCCTATCAGCACCTATATTTGAAATGCCTATCGGCAACCATATCTGGAATGCCTATCGGCACCTATATTTGAAATGCCTATCGGCTTCTATATCTGAAATGCCTATCGGCACCTATTTTTAAAATGCCAATCGGCAACTATATCTAAAATGCCTATCGGCACCTATATCTGAAATGCCTATTGGCACCTATTTTTGAAATGCCTATCGGAAACTACATCTGAAATGCCTATCAGCACCTATATTTGAAATGCTTATCGGCAACCATATCTGAAATGCCTATCGACACCTATATTTGAAATACCTATCGGCTTCTATATCTGAAATGCCTATCGGCACCTGTTTTTAAAATGCCAATCGGCAACTATATCTGAAATGCCTATCGGCAACTATATCCGAAATGCCTATCGGCATCAATTTTTGAAATGCCTATCGGAATTTACATCTAAAATGCCTATCAGCACCTATATTTGAAATGCCTATCGGCAACCATATCTGGAATGCCTATCGGCACCTATATTTGAAATGCCTATCGGCTTCTATATCTGAAATGCCTATCGGCACCTATTTTTAAAATGCCAATCGGCAACTATATCTGAAATGCCTATCGGCACCTATATTTGAAATGCCTATCGGCACCTATATTTTAAATGCCTATCGGCAACTATATCTGATATGCCTATCGGCACCTATATCTAAAATGCCTATCGGCACCTATTTTTGAAATGCCTATCGGAAACTACATCTAAAATGCCTATCGGCACCTATTTTTAAAATGCCAATCGGAAAGTATATCTGAAATGCCTATCGGCACCTATAATTGAAATGCCTATCGGAACCTATTTTTGAAATGCCTATCGGAAACAACATCTGAAATGACTATCAGCACCTATATTTGAAATGCCTATCGGCAACCATATCTGAAATGCCTATCCACACCTGTATTTGAAATACCTATCGGCTTCTATATCTAAAATGCCTATCGGCACCTATTTTTAAAATGCCAATCGGCAACTATATCTGAAATGCCTATCGGCACTTATATCTGAAATGCCTATCGGCACCAACTTTTGAAATGCCTATCGGAAACTCTATCTGAAATGCCTATCAGCACCTATATTTGAAATGCCTATCGGCAACCATATCTGGAATGCCTATCGGCACCTATATTTGAAATACCTATCGGGTTCTATATCTGAAATGCCTATCGACACCTATTTTTAAAATGCCAATTGGCAACTATATCTGAAATGCCTATCGGCACCTATATCTGAAATGCCTATCGGTACCTATTTTTGAAATGCCTATCGGAAACTACATCTGAAATGATTATCAGCACTTATATTTGAAATGCCTATCGGCAACCTTATCTGGAATGCCTATCGGCACCTATATTTGAAATGCCTATCGGCTTCTATATCTGAAATGCCTATCGGCACCTATCTTAAAAATACCAATCGGCAACTATATCTGAAATGCCTATCGGCACCTATATCTGAAATGCCTATCGGCATATATTTTTGAAATGCCTTTCGGAAACTACATCTGAAATGCCTATCTGCTCCTATATTTGAAATGCCTATCGGCAACCATATCTGAAATGCCTATCGACACCTATATTTGAAATACCTATCGGCTTCTATATCTTAAATGCCTATCGGCACCTGTTTTTAAAATGCCAATCGGCAACTATATCTGAAATGCCTATCGGCACCTATATCCGAAATGCCTATCGGCATCAATTTTTGAAATGCCTATCGGAAACTACATCTAAAATGCCTATCAGCACCTATATTTGAAATGCCTATCGGCAACTATATCTGCAATGCCTATCGGCACCTATATTTGAAATGCCTATCGGCTTCTATATCTGAAATGCCTATCGGCACCTATTTTTTAAATTCCAATTGGCAACTATATCTGAAATGACTATCGGCACCTATATCTGAAATGCCTATCGGCACCTATTTTTGAAATGCCTATCGAAAACTACATCTGAAATGCCTATCAGCACCTATATTTGAAATGCCTATCGGCAACCATATCTGGAATGCCTATCGGCACCTATATTTGAAATGCCTATCGGCTTCTATATCTGAAATGCCTATCGGCACCTATTTTTAAAATGCCAATCGGCAACTATATCTGAAATGCCTATCGGCGCCTATATCTGAAATGCCTATCGGCACCTATTTTTGAAATGCCTATCGAAAACTACATCTGAAATGCCTATCAGCACCTATATTTGAAATGCCTATCGGCAACCATATCTGAAATGCCTATCGACACCTATATTTGAAATACCTATCGGCTTCTATATCTGAAATGCTTATCGGTACCTATTTTTAAAATGCCAATCGGTAATTATATCTGAAATGCCTATCGGCACCTATATCTGAAATGCCTATCGGCACCATTTTTTGAAATGCCTATCGGAAACTACATCCGGAATGCCTATCAGCACCTATTTTTGAAATGCCTATCGGCAACCATATCTGGAATGCCTATCGGCACCTATATTTGAAATGCCTATCGGCTTCTATATCTGAAATGCCTATCGACAACAATTTTTGAAATGCCTATCGGAAACTACATCTAAAATGCCTAACAGCACCTATATTTGAAATGCCTATCGGCAACCTTATCTGGAATGCTCATCGGCACCTATATTTGAAATGCCTATCGGCTTATATATCTGAAATGCCTATCGGCACCTATTTTTAAAATGTCAATCGGCAACTATATCTGAAATGCCTATCGGCAACTATATCTGAAATGCCTATCGGCACCTATTTTTGAAATGCCTATCGGAAACTACATCTGAAATGCCTATCAGCACCTATATTTGAAATGCTTATCGGCAACCATATCTGAAATGCCTATCGACACCTATATTTAAAATCCCTATCGGCTTCTATATCTGAAATGCCTATCGGCACCTATTTTTAAAATGCCAATCGGCAACTATATCTGAAATGCCTATCGGCACCTATTTTTGAAATGCCAATCGGTAAGTATATCTGAAATGCCTATCGGCACCTATATCTGAAATGCCTATCGGAACCTATTTTTGAAATGCCTACCGGAAACTACATCTAAAATGACTATCAGCACCTATATTTGAAAAGCCTATCGGCAACCATATCTGAAATGCCTATCTACACCTATATTTGAAATACCTATCGGCTTCTATATCTGAAATTCCTATCGGCACTTATTTTTAAAATGCCAATCGGCAACTATATCTGAAATGCCTATCGGCACCCATATCTGAAATGCCTATCGGTACCTATTTTTGAAATGCCTATCGGAAACTACATCTGAAATGATTATCAGCGCTTATATTTGATATGCCTATCGGCAACCATATCTGGAATGCCTATCGGCAACTATATTTGAAATGCCTATCGGCTTCTATATCTGAAATGCCTATCGGCACATATTTTTAAAATACCAATCGGCAACTATATCTGAAATGCCTATCGGCACCTATATCTGAAATGCCTATCGGCATATATTTTTGAAATGCCTTTCGGAAACTACATCTGAAATGCCTATCTGCTCCTATATTTGAAATGCCTATCGGCAACCATATCTGAAATGCCTATCGACACCTATATTTGAAATACCTATCGGCTTCTATATCTGAAATGCCTATCGGCACCTGTTTTTAAAATGCCAATCGGCAACTATATCTAAAATGCCTATGGGCACCTATATCCGAAATGCCTATCGTCATCAATTTTTGAAATGCCTATCGGAAACTACATCTAAAATGCCTATCAGCACCTATATTTGAAATGCCTATCGGCAACCATATCTGGAATGCCTATCGGCACCTATATTTGAAATGCCTATCGGCTTCTATATCTGAAATGCCTATCGGCACCTATTTTTAAAATGCCAATCGGCAACTATATCTGAAATGCCTATCGGCACCTATATCTGAAATGCTTATCGGCACCTATTTTTGAAATGCCTATCGGAAACTACATCTGAAATGCCTATCAGCACCTATATTTGAAATGCTTATCGGCAACCATATCTGAAATGCCTATCGACACCTATATTTGAAATATCTATCGGCTTCTATATCTGAAATGCCTATCGGCACCTGTTTTTAAAATGCCAATCGGCAACTATATCTGAAATGCCTATCGGCAACTATATCCGAAATGCCTATCGGCATCAATTTTTGAAATGCCTGTCGGAAACTACATCTAAAATGCCTATCAGCACCTATATTTGAAATGCCTATCGGCAACCATATCTGGAATGCCTATCGGCACCTATATTTGAAATGCCTATCGGCTTCTATATCTGAAATGCCTATCGGCACCTATTTTTAAATTGCCAATCGGCAACTATATCTGAAATGCCTATCGGCACCTATATTTGAAATGCCTATCGGCACCTATATTTTAAATGCCTATTGGCAACTATATCTGATATGCCTATCGGCACCTATATCTGAAATGCCTATCGGCACCTATTTTTGAAATGCCTATCGGAAACTACATCTAAAATGCCTATCGGCACCTATTTTTAAAATGCCAATCGGAAAGTATATCTGAAATGCCTATCGACACCTATAATTGAAATGCCTATCGGAACCTATTTTTGAAATGCCTATCGGAAACAACATCTGAAATGACTATCAGCACCTATATTTGAAATGCCTATCGGCAAACATATCTGAAATGCCTATCCACACCTGTATTTGAAATACCTATCGGCTTCTATATCTAAAATGCCTATCGGCACCTATTTTTAAAATGCCAATCGGCAACTATATCTGAAATGCCTATCGGCACTTATATCTGAAATGCCTATCGGCACCAACTTTTGAAATGCCTATCGGAAACTCCATCTGAAATGCCTATCAGCACCTATATTTGAAATGCCTATCGGCAACCATATCTGGAATGCCTATCGGCACCTATTTTTGAAATGCCTATCGGAAACTACATCTGAAATGATTATCAGCACTTATATTTGAAATGCCTATCGGCAACCATATCTGGAATGCCTATCGGCACCTATATTTGAAATGCCTATCGGCTTCTATATCTGAAATGCCTTTCGGCACCTATCTTAAAAATACCAATCGGCAACTATATCTGAAATGCCTATCGGCACCTATATCTAAAATGCCTATCGGCATATATTTTTGAAATGCCTTTCGGAAACTACATCTGAAATGCCTATCTGCTCCTATATTTGAAATGCCTATCGGCAACCATATCTGAAATGCCTATCGACACCTATATTTGAAATACCTATCGGCTTCTATATCTTAAATGCCTATCGGCACCTGTTTTTAAAATCCTAATCGGCAACTATATCTGAAATGCCTATCGGCACCTATATCCGAAATGCCTATCGGCATCAATTTTTGAAATGCCTATCGGAAACTACATCTAAAATGCCTATCAGCACCTATATTTGAAATGCCTATCGGCAACTATATCTGCAATGCCTATCGGCACCTATATTTGAAATGCCTATCGGCTTCTATATCTGAAATGCCTATCGACACCTATTTTTTAAATGCCAATTGGCAACTATATCTGAAATGACTATCGGCACCTATATCTGAAATGCCTATCGGCACCTATTTTTGAAATGCCTATCGAAAACTACATCTGAAATGCCTATCAGCACCTATATTTGAAATGCCTATCGGAAACTACATCTGAAATGCCTATCAGCACCTATATTTGAAATGCCTATCGGCAACCATATCTGGAATGCCTATCGGCACCTATATTTGAAATGCCTATCGGCTTCTATATCTGAAATGCCTATCGGCACCTATTTTTAAAATACCAATCGGCAACTAAATCTGAAATGCCTATCGGCACCTATATCTGAAATGCCTATCGGCATATATTTTTGAAATGCCTTTCGGAAACTACATCTGAAATGCCTATCTGCTCCTATATTTGAAACGCCTATCGGCAACCATATCTGAAATGCCTATCGACACCTATATTTGAAATACCTATCGGCTTCTATATCTGAAATGCCTATCGGTACCTATTTTTAAAATGCCAATCGGTAACTATATCTGAAATGCCTATCGGCACCTATATCTGAAATGCCTATCGGCACCATTTTTTGAAATGCCTATCGGAAACTACATCCGGAATGCCTATCAGCACCTATATTTGAAATGCCTATCGGCAACTATATCTGGAATGCCTATCGGCACCTATATTTGAAATGCCTATCGCCTTCTATATCTGAAATGCCTATCGACACCAATTTTTGAAATGCCTATCGGAAACTACATCTGAAATGCCTATCAGCACCTATATTTGAAATGCCTATCGGCAACCATATCTGGAATGCCTATCGGCACCTATATTTGAAATGCCTATCGGCTTCTATATCTGGAATGCCTATCGGCACCTATTTTTTAAATGCCAATCGGCAACTATATCTGAAATGCCTATCGGCACCTATATCTGAAATGCCTATCGGCACCTATTTTTGAAATGCCTATCGGAAACTACATCTGAAATGCCTATCAGCACCTATATTTGAAATGCCTATCGGCAACCATATCTGGAATGCCTATCGGCGCCTATATTTGAAATGCCTATCGGCTTCTATATCTGAAATACCTATCGGCGCCTATTTTTAAAATGCCAATCGGCAACTATATCTGAAGTGCCTATCGGCACCTATATCTGAAATGCCTATCGGCACCTATTTTTGAAATGCCTATCGAAAACTACATCTGAAATGCCTATCAGCACCTATATTTGAAATGCCTATCGGCAACCACATCAGAAATGCCTATCGGCACCTATATCTGAAATGCCTTTCGGCATTTATATCTGAAATGCCGGTCGACACCTATATTTGAAATGCCTCTCGGCACATATATTTTAAATGCCTATCGACAACTATATCTGATATGCCTATCGTCACCTATATCTGAAATGCCTATCGGCACCTATTTTGGAAATGCCTATCGGAAACAACATCTAAAATGCCTATCGGCACCTATTTTTAAAATGCCAATCGGTAAGTATATCTGAAATGCCTATCGGCACCTATATCTGAAATGCCTATCGGAACCTATTTTTGAAATGCCTATCGGAAACTACATCTGAAATGACTATCAGCACCTATTTTTGAAATGCCTATCGGCAACCATATCTGAAATGCCTATCGGCAACCATATCTGAAATGCCTATCCACACCTATATTTGAAATACCTATCGGCTTCTATATCTGAAATGCCTATCGGCACCTATTTTTAAAATGCCAATCGGCAACTATATCTGAAATGCCTATCGGCACCTATATCTGAAATGCCTATCGGTACCTATTTTTAAAATGCCTATCGGAAACTACATCTGAAATGATTATCAGCGCTTATATTTGATATGCCTATCGGCAACCATATCTGAAATGCCTATCGGCACCTATATCCAAAATGCCTATCGGCATCAATTTTTGAAATGCCTATCGGAAACTACATCTAAAATGCCTATCAGCACCTATATTTGAAATGCCTATCGGCAACCATATCTGGAATGCCTATCGGCACCTATATTTGAAATGCCTATCGGCTTCTATATCTGAAATGCCTATCGGCACCTATTTTTAAAATGCCAATCGGCATTTATATCTGAAGTGCCTATCGGCACCTATATCTGAAATGCCTATCGGCACCTATATTTGAAATGCCTATCGGCAACCACATCAGAAATGCCTATCGGCACCTATATCTGAAATGCCTTTCGGCATTTATATTTGAAATGCCGATCGACACCTATATTTGAAATGCCTATCGGCACTTTTATTTTAAATGCCTATCGGCAACTATATCTGATAAGCCTATCGGCACCTATATCTGAAATGCCTATCGGCACATATTTTTGAAATGCCAATCTTTAAGTATATCTGAAATGCCTATCGGCACCTATATCTAAAATGCCTATCGGAACCTATTTTTGAAATGCCTATCGGAAACTACATCTGAAATGACTATCAGCACCTATATTTAAAATGCCTATCGGCAACCATATCTGAAATGCCCATCCACACCTATATTTGAAATACCTATCGGCTTCTATATCTAAAATGCCTATCGGCACCTATTTTTAAAATGCCAATCGGTAAGTATATCTGAAATGCCTATCAGCACCTATATCTAAAATGCCTATCGGAACCTATTTTTGAAATGCCTATCGGAAACTACATCTGAAATGACTATCAGCACCTATATTTGAAATGCCTATCGGCAACCATATCTGAAATGCCTATCCACACCTATATTTGAAATACCTATCGGCTTCTATATCTAAAATGCCTATCGGCACCTATTTTTAAAATGCCAATCGACAACTACATCTGAAATGCCTATCGGCTTATATATCTGAAATGCCTATCGGCACCTATTTTTAAAATGCCAATCGGCAACTATAACTGAAATGCCAATCGGCACCTATATCTGAAATGCCTATCGACACCTATTTTTAAAATGCCAATTGGCAACTATATCTGAAATGCCTATCGGCACCTATATCTGAAATGCCTATCGGTACCTATTTTTGAAATGCCTATCGGAAACTACATCTGAAATGATTATCAGCACTTATATTTGAAATGCCTATTGGCAACCATATCTGAAATGCCTATCGGCACCTATATTTGAAATG
This sequence comes from Venustoraphidia nigricollis, assembly GCA_034508555.1. Classification (NCBI taxonomy): domain Eukaryota; kingdom Metazoa; phylum Arthropoda; class Insecta; order Raphidioptera; family Raphidiidae; genus Venustoraphidia; species Venustoraphidia nigricollis. The sequence continues at coordinate 45,391 of JAVRKA010000211.1, read as the reverse complement.
CCTATCGGCTTCTATATCTAAAATGCCTATCGGCACCTATTTTTAAAATACCAATCGGCAACTATATCTGAAATGCCTATCGGCACCTATATCTGAAATGCCTATCGGCACCTATTTTTGAAATGCCTATCGGAAACTCCATCTGAAATGCCTATCAGCACCTATATTTGAAATGCCTATCGGCAACCATATCTGGATTGCCTATCGGCACCTATATTTGAAATCCCTATCGGCTTCTATATCTGAAATGCCTATCGGCACCTATTTTTAAAATGCCAATCGGCAACTATATCTGAAATGCCAATCGGCACATATATCTGAAATGCCTATCGGCAACCATATCTGAAATGCCTATCGGCACCTATATTTGAAATGCCTATCGGCTTCTATATCTAAAATGCCTATCGGCACCTATTTTTAAAATACCAATCGGCAACTATATCTGAAATGCCTATCGGCACCTATATCTGAAATGCCTATCGGCACCTATTTTTGAAATCCCTATCGGAAACTCCATCTGAAATGCCTATCAGCACCTATATTTGAAATGCCTATCGGCAACCATATCTGGATTGCCTATCGGCACCTATATTTGAAATCCCTATCGGCTTCTATATCTGAAATGCCTATCGGCACCTATTTTTAAAATGCCAATCGGCAACTATATCTGAAATGCCAATCGGCACATATATCTGAAATGCCTATCGGCACCTATTTTTGAAATGCCTATCGGAAACTACATCTGAAATGCCTATCAGCACCTATATTTGAAATGCCTATCGGCAACCATATCTGGATTGCCTATCGGCACCTTTATTTGAAATCCCTATCGACTTCTATATCTGAAATGCCTATCGGCACCTATTTTTAAAATGCCAATCGGCAACTATATCTGAAATGCCAATCGGCACATATATCTGAAATGCCTATCGGCACCTATTTTTGAAATGCCTATCGGAAACTACGTCTGAAATGCCTATCAGCACCTATATTTGAAATGCCTATCGGCAACCATATCTGGAATGCCTATCGGCGCCTATATTTGAAATGCCTATCGGCTTCTATATCTAAAATGCCTATCGGCACCTATTTTTAAAATGCCAATCGGCAACTATATCTGAAGTGCCTATCGGCACCTATATCTCAAATCCCTATCGGCACCTATTTTTGAAATGCCTATCGAAAACTACATCTGAAATATCATCAGCATTTATATTTGAAATGCCTATCGGCAACCACATCAGAAATGCCTATCGGCACCTATATCTGAAATGCCCTACGGCATTTATAACTGAAATGCCGATCGACACCTATATTTGAAATGCCTATCGGCACCTATTTTTGAAATGCCTATCGGAAACTACATCTGAAATGCCTATCAGCACCTATATTTGAAATGCCTATCGGCAATCATATCTGAAATGCCTATCGACACCTATATTTGAAATACCTACCGGCTTCTATATCTGAAATGCCTATCGGCACCTATTTTTAAAATGCCAATCGGCAACTATATCTGAAATGCCTATCGGCACCTATATCTGAAATGCCTATCGGCACCTATTTTCGAAATGCCTATCGGAAACTAAATCTGAAATGCCTATCAGCACCAATATTTAAAATGCCTATCGGCAACCATATCTGAAATGCCTATCGACACTTATATTTGAAATACCTATCGGCTTCTATATCTGAAATGCCTGTCGGCACCTATTTTTAAAATGCCAATCGGCAACGATATCTAAAATGCCTATCGGCACCTATATCTGAAATGCCTATCGACACCTATATCTGAAATGCCTATCGACACCTATTTTTGAAATGCCTATCGGAAACTACATCTGAAATTCCTATCAGCACCTTTATTTGAAATGCCTATCGGCAACCATATCTGGAATGCCTATCGGCACCTATATTTGAAATGCCTATCGGCTTCTATATCTGAAATGCCTATCGGCACCTATTTTTAAAATGCCAATCGGCAACTATATCTGAAATGCCTATCGGCACCTATATCTGAAATGCCTAATGACACCTATATCTGAAATGCCTATCGACACTTATATCTGAAATGCCTATCGACACCTATATCTGAAATGCCTATCGACACCTATATCTGAAATGCCTATCGACACCTATATCTGAAATGCCTATCGACACCTATATCTGAAATGCCTATCGACACCTATATCTGAAATGCCTATCGACACCTATTTTTGAAATGCCTATCGGAAACTACATCTGAAATGCCTATCAGCACCTATATTTGAAATGCCTATCGGCAACCATATCTGGAATGCCTATCGGCACCTATATTTGAAATGCCTATCGGCTTCTATATCTGAAATGCCTATCGGCACCTATTTTTAAAATGCCAATCGGCAACTATATCTGAAATGCCTATCGGCACCTATATCTGAAATGCCTATCGACACCTATATCTGAAATGCCTATCGACACCTATATCTGAAATGCCTATCGACACCTATATCTGAAATGCCTATCGACACCTATATCTGAAATGCCTATCGACACCTATATCTGAAATGCCTATCGACACCTATATCTGAAATGCCTATCGACACCTATATCTGAAATGCCTATCGACACCTATATCTGAAATGCCTATCGACACCTATTTTTGAAATGCCTATCGGAAACTACATCTGAAATGCCTATCAGCACCTATATTTGAAATGCCTATCGGCAACCATATCTGGAATGCCTATCGGCACCTATATTTGAAATGCCTATCGGCTTCTATATCTGAAATGCCTATCGGCACCTATTTTTAAAATGCCAATCGGCAACTATATCTGAAATGCCTATCGGCACCTATATCTGAAATGCCTATCGACACCTATATCTGAAATGCCTATCGACACCTATATCTGAAATGCCTATCGACACCTATATCTGAAATGCCTATCGACACCTATATCTGAAATGCCTATCGACACCTATATCTGAAATGCCTATCGACACCTATATCTGAAATGCCTATCGACACCTATATCTGAAATGCCTATCGACACCTATTTTTGAAATGCCTATCGGAAACTACATCTGAAATGCCTATCAGCACCTATATTTGAAATGCCTATCGGCAACCATATCTGGAATGCCTATCGGCACCTATATTTGAAATGCCTATCGGCTTCTATATCTGAAATGCCTATCGGCACCTATTTTTAAAATGCCAATCGGCAACTATATCTGAAATGCCTATCGGCACCTATATCTGAAATGCCTATCGACACCTATATCTAAAATGCCTATCGACACCTATATCTGAAATGCCTATCGACACCTATATCTGAAATGCCTATCGACACCTATATCTGAAATGCCTATCGACACCTATATCTGAAATGCCTATCGACACCTATATCTAAAATGCCTATCGACACCTATATCTGAAATGCCTATCGACACCTATATCTGAAATGCCTATCGAAACCTATTTTTGAAATGCCTATCGGAAACTTCATCTGAAATGCCTATCAGCACCTATATTTGAAATGCCTATCGGCAACCATATCTGGAATGCCTATCGGCCCCTATATTTGAAATGCCTATCGGCTTCTATATCTGAAATGCCTATCGGCACCTATTTTTAAAATGCCAATCGGCAACTATATCTGAAATGCCTATCGGCACCTATATCTGAAATGCCTATCGACACCTATATCTGAAATGCCTATCGACACATATATCTGAAATGCCTATCGACACCTATATCTGAAATTTCTATCGACACCTATATCTGAAATGCCTATCGACACCTATATCTGAAATGCCTATCGACACCTATATCTGAAATGCCTATCGACACCTATATCTGAAATGCCTATCGACACCTATTTTTGAAATGCCTATCGGAAACTACATCTGAAATGCCTATCAGCACCTATATTTGAAATGCCTATCGGCAAACATATCTGGAATGCCTATCGGCACCTATATTTGAAATGCCTATCGGCTTCTATATCTGAAATGCCTATCGGCACCTATTTTTAAAATGCCAATCGGCAACTATATCTGAAATGCCTATCGGCACCTATATCTGAAAAGCCTATCGACACCTATATCTGAAATGCCTATCGACACCTATATCTGAAATGCCTATCGACACCTATATCTGAAATGCCTATCGACACCTATATCTGAAATGCCTATCGACATCTATATCTGAAATGCCTATCGACACCTATATCTGAAATGCCTATCGACACCTATTTTTGAAATGCCTATCGGAAACTACATCTGAAATGCCTATCAGCACCTATATTTGAATTGCCTATCGGCAACCATATCCGGAATGCCTATCGGCACCTATATTTGAAATGCCTATCGGCTTCTATATCTGAAATGCCTATCGGCACCTATTTTTAAAATGCCAATCGGCAACTATATCTGAAATGCCTATCGGCACCTATATCTGAAATGCCTATCGACACCTATATCTGAAATGCCTATCGACACCTATATCTGAAATGCCTATCGACACCTATATCTGAAATGCCTATCGACACCTATATCTGAAATGCCTATCGACACCTATATCTGAAATGCCTATCGACACCTATATCTGAAATGCCTATCGACACCTATATCTGAAATGCCTATCGACACCTATATCTGAAATGCCTATCGACACCTATATCTGAAATGCCTATCAGCACCTATATTTGAAATGCCTATCGGCAACCATATCTGGAATGCCTATCGGCACCTATATTTGAAATGCCTATCGGCTTCTATATCTGAAATGCCTATCGGCACCTATATCTGAAATGCCTATCGACACCTATATCTGAAATGCCTATCGGCACCTATATCTGAAATGCCTATCGACACCTATATCTGAAATGCCTATTGACACCTATATCTGAAATGCCTATCGACACCTATATCTAAAATGCCTATCGACACCTATATCTGAAATGCCTATCGACACCTATATCTGAAATGCCTATCGACACCTATATCTGAAATGCCTATCGACACCTATTTTTGAAATGCCTATCGGAAACTACATCTGAAATGCCTATCAGCACCTATATTTGAAATGCCTATCGGCAACCATATCTGGAATGCCTATCGGCACCTATATTTGAAATGCCTATCGGCTTCTATATCTGAAATGCCTATCGGCACCTATTTTTAAAATGCCAATCGGCAACTATATCTGAAATGCCTATCGGCACCTATATCTGAAATGCCTATCGACACTTATATCTGAAATGCCTATCGACACCTATATCTGAAATGCCTATCGACACCTATATCTGAAATGCCTATCGACACCTATATCTGAAATGCCTATCGACACCTATATCTGAAATGCCTATCGACACCTATATCTGAAATGCCTATCGACACCTATATCTGAAATGCCTATCGACACCTATTTTTGAAATGCCTATCGGAAACTACATCTGAAATGCCTATCAGCACCTATATTTGAAATGCCTATCGGCAACCATATCTGGAATGCCTATCGGCACCTATATTTGAAATGCCTATCGGCTTCTATATCTGAAATGCCTATCGGCAACTATTTTTAAAATGCCAATCGGCAACTATATCTGAAATGCCTATCGGCACCTATATCTGAAATGCCTATCGACACCTATATCTGAAATGCCTATCGACACCTATATCTGAAATGCCTATCGACACCTATATCTGAAATGCCTATCGACACCTATATCTGAAATGCCTATCGACACCTATATCTGAAATGCCTATCGACACCTATATCTGAAATGCCTATCGACACCTATATCTGAAATGCCTATCGACACCTATATCTGAAATGCCTATCGACACCTATATCTGAAATGCCTATCGACACCTATTTTTGAAATGCCTATCGGAAACTACATCTGAAATGCCTATCAGCATCTATATTTGAAATGCCTATCGGCAACCATATCTGGAATGCCTATCGGCACCTATATTTGAAATGCCTATCGGCTTCTATATCTGAAATGCCTATCGGCACCTATTTTTAAAATGCCAATCGGCAACTATATCTGAAATGCCTATCGGCACTTATATCTGAAATGCCTATCGACACCTATATCTGAAATGCCTATCGACACCTATATCTGAAATGCCTATCGACACCTATATCTGAAATGCCTATCGACACCTATATCTGAAATGCCTATCGACACCTATATCTGAAATGCCTATCGACACCTATATCTGAAATGCCTATCGACACCTATATCTGAAATGCCTATCGACACCTATTTTTGAAATGCCTATCGGAAACTACATCTGAAATGCCTATCAGCACCTATATTTGAAATGCCTATCGGCAACCATATCTGGAATGCCTATCGGCACCTATATTTGAAATGCCTATCGGCTTCTATATCTGAAATGCCTATCGGCACCTATTTTTAAAATGCCAATCGGCAACTATATCTGAAATGCCTATCGGCACCTATATCCGAAATGCCTATCGACACTTATATCTGAAATGCCTATCGACACCTATATCTGAAATGCCTATCGACACCTATATCTGAAATGCCTATCGACACCTATATCTGAAATGCCTATCGACACCTATATCTGAAATGCCTATCGACACCTATATCTGAAATGCCTTTCGACACCTATATCTAAAATGCCTATCGACACCTATATCTGAAATGCCTATCGACACCTATATCTGAAATGCCTATCGACACCTATATCTGAAATGCCTATCGACACCTATTTTTGAAATGCCTATCGGAAACTACATCTGAAATGCCTATCAGCACCTATATTTGAAATGCCTATCGGCAACCATATCTGGAATGCCTATCTGCACCTATATTTGAAATGCCTATCGGCTTCTATATCTGAAATGCCTATCGGCACCTATTTTAAAATGCCAATCGGCAACTATATCTGAAATGCCTATCGGCACCTATATCTGAAATGCCTATCGACACCTATATCTGAAATGCCTATCGACACCTATATCTGAAATGCCTATCGACACCTATATCTGAAATGCCTATCGACACCTATATCTGAAATGCCTATCGACACCTATATCTGAAATGCCTATCGACACCTATATCTGAAATGCCTATCGACACCTATTTTTGAAATGCCTATCGGAAACTACATCTAAAATGACTATCAGCACCTATATTTGAAATGCCTATCGGTAACCATATCTGGAATGCCTATCGGCACCTATATTTGAAATGCCTATCGGCTTCTATATCTGAAATGCCTATCTTCACCTATTTTTAAAATGCCAATCGGCAACTATATCTGAAATGCCTATCGGCACCTATATCTGAAATGCCTATCGACACCTATATCTGAAATGCCTATCGACACCTATATCTGAAATGCCTATCGACACCTATATCTGAAATGCCTATCGACACCTATATCTGAAATGCCTATCGACACCTATATCTGAAATGCCTATCGACACCTATATCTGAAATGCCTATCGACACCTATATCTGAAATGCCTATCGACACCTATTTTTGAAATGCCTATCGGAAACTACATCTGAAATGCCTATCAGCACCTATATTTGAAATGCCTATCGGCAACCATATCTGGAATGCCTATCGGCACCTATATTTGAAATGCCTATCGGCTTCTATATCTGAAATGCGTATCGGCACCTATTTTTAAAATGCCAATCGGCAAATATATCTGAAATGCCTATCGGCACCTATATCTGAAATGCCTATCGACACCTATATCTGAAATGCCTATCGACACCTATATCTGAAATGCCTATCGACACCTATATCTGAAATGCCTATCGACACCTATTTTTGAAATGCCTATCGGAAACTACATCTGAAATGCCTATCAGCACCTATATTTGAAATGCCTATCGGCAACCATATCTGGAATGCCTATCGGCACCTATATTTGAAATGCCTATCGGCTTCTATATCTGAAATGCCTATCAGCACCTATTTTTAAAATGCCAATCGGCAACTATATCTGAAATGCCTATCGGCACCTATATCTGAAATGCCTATCGACACCTATATCTGAAATGCCTATCGACACCTATATCTAAAATGCCTATCGACACCTATATCTGAAATGCCTATCGACACCTATTTTTGAAATGCCTATCGGAAACTACATCTGAAATGCCTATCAGCACCTATATTTGAAATGCCTATCGGCAACCATATCTGGAATGCCTATCGGCACCTATATTTGAAATGCCTATCGGCTTCTATAACTGAAATGCCTATCGGCACCTATTTTTAAAATGCCAATCGGCAACTATATCTGAAATGCCTATCGGCACCTATATCTGAAATGCCTATCGACACCTATATCAGAAATGCCTATCGACACCTATATCTGAAATGCCTATCGACACCTATATCTGAAATGCCTATCGACACCTATATCTGAAATGCTATCGACACCTATATCTGAAATGCCTATCGACACTTATATCTGAAATGCCTATCGACACTTATATCTGAAATGCCTATCGACAACTATATCTGAAATGCCTAATGACACCTATTTTTGAAATGCCTATCGGAAACTACATCTGAAATGCCTATCAGCACCTATATTTGAAATGCCTATCGGCAACCATATCTGGAATGCCTATCGGCACCTATATTTGAAATGCCTATTGGCTTCTTTATCTGAAATGCCTATCGGCACCTGTTTTTAAAATGCCATTCGGCTACTATATCTGAAATGCCTATCGGCACCTATATCTGAAATGCCTATCGACACCTATATCTGAAATGCCTATCGACACCTATAACTGAAATGCCTATCGACACCTATATCTGAAATGCCTATCGACACCTATATCTGAAATGCCTATCGACACCTATATCTGAAATGCCTATCGAAACCTATATCTGAAATGCCTATCGACACCTATATCTGAAATGCCTATCGGCACCTATTTTTGAAATGCCTATCGAAAACTACATCTGAAATGCCTATCAGCACCTATATTTGAAATGCCTATCGGAAACTACATCTGAAATGCCTATCAGCACCTATATTTGAAATGCCTATCGGCAACCATATCTAGAATGCCTATCGGCACCTATATTTGAAATGCCTATCGGCTTCTATATCTGAAATGCCTATCGGCTCCTTTTTTTAAAATGCCAATCGGCAACTATATCTGAAATGCCTATCGGCACCTATTTTTGAAATGCCTATCGGAAACTACATCTAAAATGCCTATCGGCACCTATTTTTAAAATACCAATCGGAAAGTATATCTGAAATGCCTATCGGCACCTATAATTGAAATGCCTATCGGAACCTATTTTTGAAATGCCTTTTGGAAACAACATCTGAAATGACTATCAGCACCTATATTTGAAATGCCTATCGGCAACCATATCTGAAATGCCTATCCACACCTGTATTTGAAATACCTATCGGCTTCTATATCTAAAATGCCTATCGGCACCTATTTTTAAAATGCCAATCGGCAACAATATCTGAAATGCCTATCGGCACCTATATCTGAAATGCCTATCGGCACCAACTTTTGAAATACCTATCGGAAACTCCATCTGAAATGCCTATCAGCACCTATATTTGAAATGCCTATCGGCAACCATATCTGGAATGCCTATCGGCACCTATTTTTAAAATGCCAATTGGCAACTATATCTGAAATGCCTATCGGCACCTATATCTGAAATGCCTATCGGTACCTATTTTTGACATTCCTATCGGAAACTACATCTGAAATGATTATTAGCACTTATATTTGAAATGCCTATCGGCAACCATATCTGGAATGCCTATCGGCACCTATATTTGAAATGCCTATCGGCTTCTATATCTGAAATGCCTATCGGCACCTATTTTCAAAATACTAATCGGCAACTATATCTGAAATGCCTATCGGCACCTATATCTGAAATGCCTATCGGCATATATTTTTGAAATGCCTTTCGGAAACTACATCTGAAATGCCTATCTGCTCCTATATTTGAAACGCCTATCGGCAACCATATCTGAAATGCCTATCGACACCTATATTTGAAATGCCTATCGGCTTCTATATCTGAAATGCCTATCGGTACCTATTTTTTAAAAGCCAATTGGCAACTATATCTGAAATGACTATCGGCACCTATATCTGAAATGCCTATCGGCACCTATTTTTGAAATGCCTATCGAAAACTACATCTGAAATGCCTATCAGCACCTATATTTGAAATGCCTATCGGAAACTACATCTGAAATGCCTATCAGCACCTATATTTGAAATACCTATCGGCTTCTATATCTGAAATGCCTATCGGTACCTATTTTTAAAATGCCAATCGGTAACTATATCTGAAATGCCTATCGGCACCTATATCTGAAATGCCTATCGGCACCATTTTTTGAAATGCCTATCGGAAACTACATCCGGAATGCCTATCAGCACCTATATTTGAAATGCCTATCGGCAACCATATCTGGAATGCCTATCGGCATCTATATTTGAAATGCCTATCGGCTTCTATATCTGAAATGCCTATCGACACCAATTTTTGAAATGCCTATCGGAAACTACATCTGAAATGCCTATCACCACCTATATTTGAAATGCCTTTTGGCAACCATATCTGGAATGCCTATCGGCACCTATATTTGAAATGCCTATCGGCTTCTATATCTGGAATGCCTATCGGCACCTATTTTTTAAATGCCAATCGGCAACTATATCTGAAATGCCTATCGGCACCTATATCTGAAATGCCTATCGGCACCTATTTTTGAAATGCCTATCGGAAACTACATCTGAAATGCCTATCAGCACCTATATTTGAAATGCCTATCGGCAACCATATCTGGAATGCCTATCGGCGCCTATATTTGAAATGCCTATCGGCTTCTATATCTGAAATACCTATCGGCGCCTATTTTTAAAATGCCAATCGGAAACTATATCTGAAGTGCCTATCGGCACCTATATCTGAAATGCCTATCGGCACCTATTTTTGAAATGCCTATCGAAAACTACATCTGAAATGCCTATCAGCACCTATATTTGAAATGCCTATCGGCAACCACATCAGAAATGCCTATCGGCACCTATATCTGAAATGCCTTTCGGCATTTATATCTGAAATGCCGGTCGACACCTATATTTGAAATGCCTATCGGTACATATATTTTAAATGCCTATCGGCAACTATATCTGATATGCCTATCGTCACCTATATCTGAAATGCCTATCGGCACCTATTTTTGAAATGCCTATCGGAAACAACATCTAAAATGCCTATCGGCACCTATTTTTAAAATGCCAATCGGTAAGTATATCTGAAATGCCTATCAGCACCTATATCTGAAATGCCTATCGGAACCTATTTTTGAAATGCCTATCGGAAACTACATCTGAAATGACTATCAGCACCTATATTTGAAATGCCTATCGGCAACCATATCTGAAATGCCTATCGGCAACCATATCTGAAATGCCTATCCACACCTATATTTGAAATACCTATCGGCTTCTATATCTGAAATGCCTATCGGCACCTATTTTTAAAATGCCAATCGGCAACTATATCTGAAATGCCTATCGGCACCTATATCTGAAATGCCTATCGGTACCTATTTTTGAAATGCCTATCGGAAACTACATCTGAAATGATTATCAGCGCTTATATTTGATATGCCTATTGGCAACCATATCTGGAATGCCTATCGGCAACTATATTTGAAATGCCTATCGGCTTCTATATCTGAAATGCCTATCGGCACCTGTTTTTAAAATGCCAATCGGCAACTATATCTGAAATGCCTATCGGCACCTATATCCGAAATGCCTATCGGCATCAATTTTTGAAATGCCTATCGGAAACTACATCTAAAATGCCTATCAGCACCTATATTTGAAATGCCTATCGGCAACCATATCTGGAATGCCTATCGGCACCTATATTTGAAATGCCTATCGGCTTCTATATCTGAAATGCCTATCGGCACCTATTTTTAAAATGCCAATCGGCATTTCTACTGAAGTGCCTATCGGCACCTATATCTGAAATGCCTATCGGCACCTATATTTGAAATGCCTATCGGCAACCACATCAGAAATGCCTATCGGCACCTATATCTGAAATGCCTTTCGGCATTTATATTTGAAATGCCGATCGACACCTATATTTGAAATGCCTATCGGCACTTTTATTTGAAATGCCTATCGGCAACTATATCTGATAAGCCTATCGGCACCTATATCTGAAATGCCTATCGGCACATATTTTTGAAATGCCAATCTTTAAGTATATCTGAAATGCCTATCGGCACCTATATCTAAAATGCCTATCGGAACCTATTTTTGAAATGCCTATCGGAAACTACATCTGAAATGACTATCAGCACTTATATTTAAAATGCCTATCGGCTACCATATCTGAAATGCCTATCCACACATATATTTGAAATACCTATCGGCTTCTATATCTAAAATGCCTATCGGCACCTATTTTTAAAATGCCAATCGGTTAGTATATCTGAAATGCCTATCGGCACCTATATCTAAAATGCCTATCGGAATCTATTTTTGAAATGCCTATCGGAAACTACATCTGAAATGACTATCAGCACCTATATTTGAAATGCCTATCGGCAACCATATCTGAAATGCCTATCCACACCTATATTTGAAATAACTATCGGCTTCTATATCTAAAATGCCTATCGGCTCCTATTTTTAAAATGCCAATCGACAACTACATCTGAAATGCCTATCGGCTTATATATCTGAAATGCCAATCGGCACCTATTTTTAAAATGCCAATCGGCAACTATATCTGAAATGCCAATCGGCACCTATATCTGAAATGCCTATCGACACCTATTTTTAAAATGCCAATTGACAACTATATCTGAAATGCCTATCGGCACTTATATCTGAAATGCCTATCGACACCTATTTTTAAAATGCCAATTGGCAACCATATCTGAAATGCCTATCGGCACCTATATCTGAAATGCCTATCGGTACCTATTTTTGAAATGCCTATCGGAAACTACATCTGAAATGATTATCAGCACTTATATTTGAAATGCCTATCGGCAACCATATCTGAAATGCCTATCGGCACCTATATTTGAAATGCCTATCGGCTTCTATATCTGAAATGCCTATCGGCACCTATTTTTAAAATACCAATCGGCAACTATATCTGAAATGCCTATCGGCACCTATATCTGAAATGCCTATCGGCACCTATTTTTGAAATGCCTATCGGAAACTCCATCTGAAATGCCTATCAGCACCTATATTTGAAATGCCTATCGGCAACCATATCTGGATTGCCTATCGGCAACTATATTTGAAATCCCTATCGGCTTCTATATCTGAAATGCCTATCGGCACCTATTTTTAAAATGCCAATCGGCAACTATATCTGAAATGCCAATCGGCACATATATCTGAAATGCCTGTCGGCACCTATTTTTGAAATGCCTATCGGAAACTACATCTGAAATGCCTATCAGCACCTATATTTGAAATGCCTATCGGCAACCATATCTGGAATGCCTATCGGCGCCTATATTTGAAATGCCTATCGGCTTCTATATCTAAAATGCCGATCGACACCTATATTTGAAATGCCTATCGGCACCTATATTTTAAATGCCTATCGGCAACTATATCTGATATGCCTATCGGCACCTATATCTGAAATGCCTATCGGCACCTATTTTTGAAATGCCTATCGGAAACTACATCTAAAATGCATATCGGCACCTATTTTTAAAATGCCAATCGGAGAGTATATCTGAAATGCCTATCGGCACCTATAATTGTAATGCCTATCGGAACCTATTTTTGAAATGCCTATCGGAAACAACATCTGAAATGATTATCAGCACCTATATTTGAAATGCCTATCGGCAACCATATCTGAAATGCCTATCCACACCTGTATTTGAAATACCTATCGGCTTCTATATCTAAAATGCCTATCGGCACCTATTTTTAAAATGCCAATCGACAACTATATCTGAAATGCCTATCGGCACCTATATCTGAAATGCCTATCGGCACAAACTTTTGAAATGCCTATCGGAAACTCCATCCGAAATGCCTATCAGCACCTATATTTGAAATGCCTATCGGCAACCATATCTGGAATGCCTATCGGCACCTATATTTGAAATGCCTATCGGGTTTTATATCTGAAATGCCTATCGACACCTATTTTTAAAATGCCAATTGGCAACTATATCTGAAATGCCTATCGGCACCTATATCTGAAATGCCTATCGGTACCTATTTTTGAAATGCCTATCGGAAACTACATCTGAAATGATTATCAGCACTTATATTTGAAATGCCTATCGGCAACCATATCTGGAATGCCTATCGGCACCTACATTTGAAATGCCTATCGACTTCTATATCTGAAATGCCTATCGGCACCTATTTTTAAAATACCAATCGGCAACTATATCTGAAATGCCTATCGGCACCTATATCTGAAATGCCTATCGACACCAATTTTTGAAATGCCTATCTTAAACTACATCTGAAATGCCTATTAGCACCTATATTTGAAATGCCTATCGGCAACCATATCTGGAATGCCTATCGGCACCTATATTTGAAATGCCTATCGGCTTCTATATCTGAAATGCCTATCGGCACTTATTTTTAAAATGCCAATCGGCAACTATATCTGAAATGCCTATCGGCACGTATATCTGAAATGCCTATCGGCACCTATTTTTGAAATGCCCATCGGAAACTACATCTGAAATGCCTATCAGCACCTATATTTGAAATGCCTATCGGCAACCATATCTGGAATGCCTATCGGCGCCTATATTTGAAATGCCTATCGGCTTCTATATCTGAAATACCTATCGGCGCCTATTTTTAAAATGCCAATCGGTAACTATATCTGAAGTGCCTATCGGCACCTATATCTGAAATGCCTATCGGCACCTATTTTTGAAATGCCTATCGAAAACTACATCTGAAATGCCTATCAGCACCTATATTTGAAATGCCTATCGGCAACCACATCAGAAATGCCTATCGGCACCTATATCTGAAATGCCTTTCGGCATTTATATCTGAAATGCCGGTCGACACCTATATTTGAAATGTGTATCGGCACATATATTTTAAATGCCTATCGGCAACTATATCTGATATGCCTATCGGCACCTATTTTTAAAATGCCAATCGGTAAGTATATCTGAAATGCCTATCGGCACCTATATCTGAAATGCCTATCGGAACCTATTTTTGAAATGCCTACCGGAAACTACATCTGAAATGACTTTTAGCACCTATATTTGAAATGCCTATCGGCAACCATATCTGAAATGCCTATCCACACCTATATTTGAAATACCTATCGGCTTCTATATCTGAAATTCCCATCGGTACCTATTTTTAAAATGCCAATCGGCAACTATATCTGAAATGCCTAACGGCACCTATATCTGAAATGCCTATCGGTACCTATTTTTGAAATGCCTATCGGAAACTACATCTGAAATGATTATCAGCGCTTATATTTGATATGCCTATCGGCAACCATATCTGGAATGCCTATCGGCAACTATATTTGAAATGCCTATCGGGTTCTATATCTAAAATGCCTATCGGCACCTATTTTTAAAATACCAATCGGCAACTATATCTGAAATGCCTATCAGCACCTATATCTGAAATGCCTATCGGCATATATTTTTGAAATGCCTTTCGGAAACTACATCTGAAATGCCTATCTGCTACTATATTTGAAATGCCTATCGGCAACCATATCTGAAATGCCTATCGACACCTATATTTGAAATACCTATCGGCTTCTATATCTGAAATGCCTATCGGCACCTGTTTTTAAAATACCAATCGGCAACTATATCTGAAATGCCTATCGGCACCTATATCTGAAATGCCTATCGGCATATATTTTTGAAATGCCTTTCGGAAACTACATCTGAAATGCCTATCTGCTACTATAATTGAAATGCCTATCGGCAACCATATCTGGAATGCCTATCGGCACCTATATTTGAAATGCCTATCGGCTTCTATATCTGAAATGCCTATCGGCACCTATTTTTAAAATGCCAATCGGCAACTATATCTGAAATGCCTATCGGCACCTATATCTGAAATGCCTATCGGTACCTATTTTTGAAATGCCTATCAGAAACTACATCTGAAATGCCTATCTGCACCTATATTTGAAATGCTTATCGGCAACCATATCTGAAATGCCTATCGACACCTATATTTGAAATCCCTATCGGCTTCTATATCTGAAATGCCTATCGGCACCTATTTTTAAAATGCCAATCGGCAACTATATCTGAAATGCCTATCGGCACCTATATCTGAAATGCCTATCGGCACCTATTTTTTAAATGCCTATCGGAAACTCCATCTGAAATGCCTATCAACACCTATATTTGAAATGCCTATCGGCAACCATATCTGGAATGCCTATCGGCACCTATAGTTGAAATCCCTATCGGCTTCTATATCTTAAATGCCTATCGCCACCTATTTTAAAATGCTAATCGGCAACTATATCTGAAATGCCAATCGGCACCTATATCTGAAATGCCTATCGGCACCTATTTTTGAAATGCCTATCGGAAACTACATCTGAAATGCCTATCAGCACCTATATTTGAAATGCCTATCAACAACCATATCTGGAATGCCAATCGGCGCCTATATTTGAAATGCCTATCGGCTTCTATATCTAAAATGCCTACCGGCACCTATTTTTAAAATGCCAATCAGCAACTATATCTGAAGTGCCTATCGGCACCTATATCTCAAATGCCTATCGGCACCTATTTTTAAAATGCCAATCGGAAAGTATATCTGAAATGCCTATCGGCACCTATAATTGAAATGCCTATCGGAACCTATTTTTGAAATGCCTATCGGAAACAACATCTGAAATGACTATCAGCACCTATATTTGAAATGCCTATCGGCAACCATATCTGAAATGCCTATCCACACCTGTATTTGAAATACCTATCGGCTTCTATATCTAAAATGCCTATCGGTACATATTTTTAAAATGCCAATCGGCAACTATATCTGAAATGCCTATCGGCACCTATATCTAAAATGCCTATCGGCACCAACTTTTGAAATGCCTATCGGAAACTCCATCTGAAATGCCTATCAGCACCTATATTTGAAATGCCTATCGGCAACCATATCTGGAATGCCTATCGGCACCTATATTTGAAATGCCTATCGGGTTCTATATCTGAAATGCCTATCGACACCTATTTTTAAAATGCCAATTGGCAACTATATCTGAAATGCCTATCGGCACCTATATCTGAAATGCCTATCGGTACCTATTTTTGAAATGCCTATCGGAAACTACATCTGAAATGATTATCAGCACTTATATTTGAAATGCCTATCGGCAACCATATCTGGAATGCCGATCGGCACCTATATTTGAAATGCCTATCTGCTTCTATATCTGAAATGCCTATCGGCACCTATTTTTAAAATACCAATCGGCAACTATATCTGAAATGCCTATCGGCACCTATATCTGAAATGCCTATCGGCATATATTTTTGATATGCCTTTCGGAAACTACATCTGAAATGCCTATCTGCTCCTATATTTGAAATGCCTATCGGCAACCATATCTGAAATGCCTATCGACACCTATATTTGAAATACCTATCGGCTTCTATATCTGAAATGCCTATCGGCACCTGTTTTTAAAATGCCAATCGGCAACTATATCTGAAATGCCTATCGGCACCTATATCCGAAATGCCTATCGGCATCAATTTTTGAAATGCTTATCGGAAACTACATCTAAAATGCCTATCAGCACCTATATTTGAAATGCCTATCGGCAACTATATCTGCAATGCCTATCGGCACCTATATTTGAAATGCCTATCGGCTTCTATATCTGAAATGCCTATCGGCACCTATTTTTTAAATGCCAATTGGCAAATATATCTGAAATGACTATCAGCACCTATATCTGAAATGCCTATCGGCACCTATTTTTGCAATGCCTATCGAAAACTACATCTGAAATGCCTATCAGCACCTATATTTGAAATGCCTATCGGAAACTACATCTGAAATGCCTATCAGCACCTATATTTGAAATGCCTATCGGCAACCATATCTGGAATACCTATCGGCACCTATATTTGAAATGCCTATCGGCTTCTATATCTGAAATGCCTATCGGCACCTATTTTTAAAATGCCAATCGGCAACTATATCTGAAACGCCTATCGGCACCCATATCTGAAATGCCTATCGGCACCTATTTTTGAAATGCCTATCGGAAACTACATCTGAAATGCCTATCAGCACCTATATTTGAAATGCCTATCGGCAACCATATCTGAAATGCCTATCGACACCTATATTTGAAATACCTATCGGCTTCTATATCTGAAATGCTTATCGGTACCTATTTTTAAAATGCCAATCGGCAACTATATCTGAAACGCCTATCGGCACCTATATCTGAAATGCCTATCGGCACCTATTTTTGAAATGCCTATCGGAAACTACATCTGAAATGCCTATCAGCACCTATATCTGAAATGCCTATCGGCACCTATATCTGAAATGCCTATCGGCACCATTTTTTGAAATGCCTATCGGAAACTACATCCGGAATACCTATCAGCACCTATATTTGAAATGCCTATCGGCAACCATATCTGGAATGCCTATCGGCACCTATATTTGAAATGCCTATCGGCAAACATATCTGGAATGCTCATCGGCACCTATATTTGAAATGCCTATCGGCTTATATATCTAAAATGCCTATCAGCACCTATTTCTAAAATGCCAATCGGCAACTATATCTAAAATGCCTATCGGCACCTATATATGAAATGCCTATCGGCACCTATTTTTGAAACGCCTATCGGAAACTACATCTGAAATGCCTATTAGCACCTATATTTGAAATGCTTATCGGCAACCATATCTGAAATGCTTAACGACACCTATATTTAAAATCCCTATCGGCTTCTATATCTGAAATGCCTATCGGCACCTATTTTTAAAATGCCAATCGGCAACCATATCTAAAATGCCTATCGGCACCTATATCTGAAATGCCTATCGGCACCAATTTTTGAAATGCCTATCGGAAACTACATCTAAAATGCCTATCAGCACCTATATTTGAAATGCCTATCGGCAACCATATCTGGAATGCTCATCGGCACCTATATTTAAAATGCCTATCGGCTTATATATCTGAAATGCCTATCGGCACCTATTTTTAAAATGCCAATCGGCAACTATATCTGAAATGCCTATCGGCACCTATATCTGGAATGCCTATCGGCACCTATTTTTGAAATGCCTATCGGAAACTACATCTGAAATGCCTATCAGCACCTATATTTGAAATGCCTATCGGCAATCATATCTGAAATGCCTATCGACACCTATATTTGAAATACCTATCGGCTTCTATATCTGAAATGCCTATCGGCACCTATTTTTAAAATGTCAATCGGCAACTATATCTAAAATGCCTATCGGCACCTTTATCTGAAATGCCTATCGGCACCAATTTTTGAAATGCCTATCGGAAACTACATCTGAAATGCCTATCAGCACCTATATTTGAAATGCCTATCGGCAACCATATCTGATATGCCTATCGGCACCTATATTTGAAATGCCTATCGGCTTCTATATCTGAAATGCCTATCGGCACCTATTTTTAAAATGCTAATCGGCAACTATATCTGAAATGCCTATCGGCACCTATATTTGAGATGCCTATGGGCACCTATTTTTGAAATGCCTATCGGAAACTACATCTGAAATGCCTATCAGCACCTATATTTGAAATGCCCATCGGCAACCATATCTGGAATGCCTATCGGCGCCTATATTTGAAATGCCTATCGGCTTCTATATCTGAAATACCTATCGGCGCCTATTTTTTAAATGCCAATCGGCAACTATATCTAAAGTGCCTATCGGCACCTATATCTGAAATGCCTATCGGCACCTATTTTTGAAATGCCTATCGAAAACTACATCTGAAATGCCTATCAGCACCTATATTTGAAATGCCTATCGGCAACCACATCAGAAATGCCTATCGGCACCTATATCTGAAATGACTTTCGGCATTTATATCTGAAATGCCGGTCGACACCTATATTTGAAATGCCTATCGGCACATATATTTTAAATGCCTATCGGCAACTATATCTGATATGCCTGTCGGCACCTATATCTGAAATGCCTATCGGTACCTATTTTTGAAATGCCTATCGGAAACTACATCTAAAATGCCTATCGGAACCTATTTTTGAAATGCCTATCGGAAACTGCATCTGAAATGACTATCAGCACCTATATTTGAAATGCCTATCGGCAACCATATCTGAAATGCCTATCCACACCTATATTTGAAATACCTATCGGCTTCTATATCTGAAATGCCTATCGGCACCTATTTTTAAAATGCCAATCGGCAACTATATCTGAAATGCCTATCGGCACCTATATCTGAAATGCCTATCGGTACCTATTTTTGAAATGCCTATCGGAAACTACATCTGAAATGATTATCAGCGCTTATATTTGATATGCCTATCGGCAACCATATCTGGAATGCCTATCGGCAACTATATTTGAAATGCCTATCGGCTTCTATATCTGAAGTGCCTATCGGCACCTATTTTTAAAATACCAATCGGCAACTATATCTGAAATGCCTATCGGCACCTATATCTGAAATGCCTATCGGCACCTATTTTTGAAATGCCTATCGGAAACTACATCTGAAATGCCTATCAGCACCTATATTTGAAATGCTTATCGGCAACCATATCTGAAATGCCTATCGACACCTATATTTGAAATCCCTATCGGCTTCTATATCTGAAATGCCTATCGGCACCTATTTTTAAAATGCCAATCGGCAACTATATCTAAAATGCCTATCGGCACCTATATCTGAAATGCCTATCGGCACCTATTTTTGAAATGCCTATCGGAAACTACATCTGAAATGCCTATCAGCACCTATATTTGAAATGCCTATCGGCAACCATATCTGGAATGCCTATCGGCGCCTATATTTGAAATGCCTATCGGCTTCTATATCTGAAATGCCTATCGGCACTTATTTTTAAAATGCCAATCGGCATTTATATCTGAAGTGCCTATCGGCACCTATATCTGAAATGCCTATAGGCACCGATTTTTGAAATGCCTATCGAAAACTACATCTGAAATGCCTATCAGCACCTATATTTGAAATGCCTATCGGCAACCACATCAGAAATGCCTATCGGCACCTATATCTGAAATGCCTTTCGGCATTTATATCTGAAATGCCGATCGACACTTATATTTGAAATGCCTATCGGCACTTTTATTTTAAATGCCTATCGGCAACTATATCTGATAAGCCTATTGGCACCTATATCTGAAATGCCTATCGGCACCTATTTTTGAAATGCCAATCTTTAAGTATATCTGAAATGCCCATCGGCACCTATATCTAAAATGCCTGTCGGAACCTATTTTTGAAATGCCTATCGGAAACTACATCTGAAATGACTATCAGCACCTATATTTGAAATGCCTATCGGCAACCATATCTGAAATGCCTATCCACACCTATATTTGAAATACCTATCGGCTTCTATATCTAAAATGCCTATCGGCACCTATTTTTAAAATGCCTAACGGCAACTACATCTGAAATGCCTATCGGCTTATATATCTGAAATGCCTATCGGCACCTATTTTTAAAATACCAATCGGCAACTATATCTGAAATGCCAATCGGCACCTATATCTGAAATGCCTATCGACACCTATTTTTAAAATGCCAATTGGCAACTATATCTGAAATGCCTATCGGCACCTATATCTGAAATGCCTATCGACACCTATTTTTAAAATGCCAATTGGCAACTATATCTGAAATGCCTATCGGCACCTATATCTGAAATGCCTATCGGTACCTATTTTTGAAATGCCTATCGGAAACTACATCTGAAATGATTATCAGCACTTACATTTGAAATGCCTATCGGCACCCATATCTGGAATGCCTATCGGCGCCTATATTTGAAATGCCTATCGGCTTCTATATCTATAATGCCTATCGGCACCTATTTTTAAAATGCCAATCGGCAACTATATCTGAAATGCCCTACGGCATTTATATCTGAAATGCCGATCGACACCTATATTTGAAATGCCTATCGGCACCTATATTTTAAATGCCTATCGGCAACTATATCTGATCTGCCTATCGGCACCTATATCTGAAATGCCTATCGGCACCTATTTTTGAAATGCCTATCGAAAACTACATCTGAAATGCCTATCAGCACCTATATTTGAAATGCCTATCGGCAACCACATCAGAAATGCCTATCGGCACCTATATCTGAAATGACTTTCGGCATTTATATCTGAAATGCCGGTCGACACCTATATTTGAAATGCCTATCGGCGCATATATTTAAATGCCTATCGGCAACTATATCTGATATGCCTGTCGGCACCTATATCTGAAATGCCTATCGGCACTTATTTTTGAAATGCCTATCGGAAACTACATCTAAAATGCCTATCGGAACCTATTTTTGAAATGCCTATCGGAAACTGCATCTGAAATGACTATCAGCACCTATATTTGAAATGCCTATCGGCAACCATATCTGAAATGCCTATCCACACCTATATTTGAAATACCTATCGGCTTCTATATCTGAAATGCCTATCGGCACCTATTTTTAAAATGCCAATCGGCAACTATATCTGAAATGCCTATCGGCACCTATATCTGAAATGCCTATCGGTACCTATTTTTGAAATGCCTATCGGAAACTACATCTGAAATGATTATCAGCGCTTATATTTGATATGCCTATCGGCAACCATATCTGGAATGCCTATCGGCAACTATATTTGAAATGCCTATCGGCTTCTATATCTGAAGTGCCTATCGGCACCTATTTTTAAAATACCAATCGGCAACTATATCTGAAATGCCTATCGGCACCTATATCTGAAATGCCTATCGACACCTATTTTTGAAATGCCTATCGGAAACTACATCTGAAATGCCTATCAGCACCTATATTTGAAATGCTTATCGGCAACCATATCTGAAATGCCTATCGACACCTATATTTGAAATCCCTATCGGCTTCTATATCTGAAATGCCTATCGGCACCTATTTTTAAAATGCCAATCGGCAACTATATCTAAAATGCCTATCGGCACCTATATCTGAAATGCCTATCGGCACCTATTTTTGAAATGCCTATCGGAAACTACATCTGAAATGCCTATCAGCACCTATATTTGAAATGCCTATCGGCAACCATATCTGGAATGCCTATCGGCGCCTATATTTGAAATGCCTATCGGCTTCTATATCTGAAATGCCTATCGGCACTTATTTTTAAAATGCCAATCGGCATTTATATCTGAAGTGCCTATCGGCACCTATATCTGAAATGCCTATAGGCACCGATTTTTGAAATGCCTATCGAAAACTACATCTGAAATGCCTATCAGCACCTATATTTGAAATGCCTATCGGCAACCACATCAGAAATGCCTATCGGCACCTATATCTGAAATGCCTTTCGGCATTTATATCTGAAATGCCGATCGACACTTATATTTGAAATGCCTATCGGCACTTTTATTTTAAATGCCTATAGGCAACTATATCTGATAAGCCTATTGGCACCTATATCTGAAATGCCTATCGGCACCTATTTTTGAAATGCCAATCTTTAAGTATATCTGAAATGCCCATCGGCACCTATATCTAAAATGCCTGTCGGAACCTATTTTTGAAATGCCTATCGGAAACTACATCTGAAATGACTATCAGCACCTATATTTGAAATGCCTATCGGCAACCATATCTGAAATGCCTATCCACACCTATATTTGAAATACCTATCGGCTTCTATATCTAAAATGCCTATCGGCACCTATTTTTAAAATGCCTAACGGCAACAACATCTGAAATGCCTATCGGCTTATATATCTGAAATGCCTATCGGCACCTATTTTTAAAATACCAATCGGCAACTATATCTGAAATGCCAATCGGCACCTATATCTGAAATGCCTATCGACACCTATTTTTAAAATGCCAATTGGCAACTATATCTGAAATGCCTATCGGCACCTATATCTGAAATGCCTATCGACACCTATTTTTAAAATGCCAATTGGCAACTATATCTGAAATGCCTATCGGCACCTATATCTGAAATGCCTATCGGTACCTATTTTTGAAATGCCTATCGGAAACTACATCTGAAATGATTATCAGCGCTTACATTTGAAATGCCTATCGGCAACCATATCTGGAATGCCTATCGGCGCCTATATTTGAAATGCCAATCGGCTTCTATATCTATAATGCCTATCGGCACCTATTTTTAAAATGCCAATCGGCAACTATATCTGAAATGCCCTACGGCATTTATATCTGAAATGCCGATCGACACCTATATTTGAAATGCCTATCGGCACCTATATTTTAAATGCCTATCGGCAACTATATCTGATCTGCCTATCGGCACCTATATCTGAAATGCCTATCGGCACCTATTTTTGAAATGCCTATCGGAAACTACATCTAAAATGCCTATCGGCACCTATTTTTAAAATGCCAATCGGAAAGTATATCTGAAATGCCTATCGGCACCTATAATTGAAATGCCTATCGGAACCTATTTTTGAAATGCCTATCGGAAACAACATCTGAAATGACTATCAGCACCTATATTTGAAATGCCTATCGGCAACCACATCTGAAATGCCTATCCACACCTGTATTTGAAATACCTATCGGCTTCTATATCTAAAATGCCTATCGGCACCTATTTTTAAAATGCCAATCGGCAACTATATCTGAAATGCCTATCGGCACCTATATCTGAAATGCCTATCGGCACCAACTTTTGAAATGCCTATCGGAAACTCCATCTGAAATGCCTATCAGCACCTATATTTGAAATGCCTATCGGCAACCATATCTGGAATGCCTATCGGCACCTATATTTGAAATGCCTATCGGGTTCTATATCTGAAATGCCTATCGACACCTATTTTTAAAATGCCAATTGGCAACTATATCTGAAATGCCTATCGGCACCTATATCTGAAATGCCTATCGGTACCTATTTTTGAAATGCCTATCGGAAACTACGTCTGAAATGATTATCAGCACTTATATTTGAAATGCCTATCGGCAACCATATCTGGAATGCCTATCGGCACCTATATTTGAAATGCCTATCGGCTTCTATATCTGAAATGCCTATCGGCACCTATTTTTAAAATACCAATCGGCAACTATATCTGAAATGCCTATCGGCACCTATATCTGAAATGCCTATCGGCATATATCTTTGAAATGCCTTTCGGAAACTACATCTGAAATGCCTATCTGCTCCTATATTTGAAATGCCTATCGACACCTATATTTGAAATACCTATGGGCTTCTATATCTGAAATGCCTATCGGCACCTGTTTTTAAAATGCCAGTCGGCAACTATATCTGAAATGCCTATCGACACCTATATCCGAAATGCCTATCGGCATCAATTTTTGAAATGCCTATCGGAAACTACATCTGAAATGCCTATCAGCACCTATATTTGAAATGCTTATCGGCAAACATATCTGAAATGCCTATCGACACCTATATTTGAAATCCCTATCGGCTTCTATATCTGAAATGCCTATCGGACCTATTTTTAAAATGCCAATCGGCATTTATATCTGAAGTGCCTATCGGCACCTATATCTGAAATGCCTATCGGCAACCACATCAGAAATGCCTAACGGCACCTATATCTGAAATGCTTTTCGGCATTTATATCTGAAATGCCGGTCGACACCTATATTTGAAATGCCTATCGGCACTTTTATTTTAAATGCCTATCGGCAACTATATCTGATAAGCCTATCGGCACCTATATCTGAAATGCCTATCGGCACCTATTTTTAAAATGCCAATCTTTAAGTATATCTGAAATGCCTATCGGCACCTATATCTAAAATGCCTATCGGAACCTATTTTTGAAATGCCTATCGGAAACTACATCTGAAATGACTATCAGCACCTATATTAGAAATGCCTATCGGCAACCATATCTGAAATGCCTATCCACACCTATATTGGAAATACCTCTCGGCTTCTATATCTAAAATGCCTATCGGCACCTATTTTTAAAATGCCAATCGGCAACTACATCTGAAATGCCTATCGGCTTATATATCTGAAATGCCTATCGGCACCTATTTTTAAAATGCCAATCGGCAACTATATCTGAAATGCCAATCGGCACCTATATCTGAAATGCCTATCGGCACCTATTTTTGAAATGCCTATCGGAAACTACATCTGAAATGCCTATCAGCACCTATATTTGAAATGCCTATCGGCAACCATATCTGAAATGCCTATCGACACCTATATTTGAAATACCTATCGGCTTCTATATCTGAAATGCCTATCGGCACCTATTTTTAAAATGCCAATCGGCAACTATATCTGAAATGCAAATCGGCACCTATATCTGAAATGCCTACCGACACCTATTTTTAAAATGCCAATTGGCAACTATATCTGAAATGCTTATCGGCACCTATATTTGAAATGCTTATAGGCAACCATATCTGAAATGCCTATCGACACCTATATTTGAAATCCCTATCGGCTTCTATGTCTGAAATGCCTATCGGCACCTATTTTTGAAATGCCAATCTTTAAGTATATCTGAAATGCCTATCGGCACCTATATCTAAAATGCCTACCGGAACCTATTTTTGAAATGCCTATCGGAAACTACATCTGAAATGACTATCAGCACCTATATTTGAAATGCCTATCGGCAACCATATCTGAAATGCCTATCCACACCTATATTTGAAATACCTATCGGCTTCTATATCTAAAATGCTTATTGGCACCTATTTTTAAAATGCCAATCGGTAAGTATATCTGAAATGCCTATCGGCACCTATATCTAAAATGCCTATCGGAACCTATTTTTGAAATACCTATCGGAAACTACATCTGAAATGACTATCAGCACCTATATTTGAAATGCCTATCGGCAACCATATCTGAAATGCCTATCCACACCTATATTTGAAATACCTATCGGCTTCTATATCTAAAATGCCTATCGGCACCTATTTTTAAAATGCCAATCGGCAACTACATCTGAAACGCCTATCGGCTTATATATCTGAAATGCCTATCGGCACCTATTTTTAAAATGCCAATCGGCAACTATATCTGAAATGCCAATCGGCACCTATATCTGAAATGCCTATCGGCACCTATTTTTTAAATGCCTATCGGAAACTATATCTGAAATGCCTATCAGCACCTATATTTGAAATGCCTATCGGCAACCTTATATGAAATGCCTATCGACACCTATATTTGAAATCATTATCGGCTTCTATATCTGAAATGCCTATCGGCACCTATTTTTAAAATGCCAATCGGCAACTATATCTGAAATGCAAATCGGCACCTATATCTGAAATGCCTATCGACACCTATTTTTAAAATGCCAATTGGCAACTATATCTGAAATGCCTATCGGCACCTATATCTAAAATGCCTATCGGTACCTATTTTTGAAATGCCTATCGGAAACTACATCTGAAATGATTATCAGCACTTATATTTGAAATGCCTATCGGCAACCATATCTGGAATGCCTATCGACACCTATATTTGAAATCATTATCGGCTTCTATATCTGAAATGCCTATCGGCACCTATTCTTAAAATGCCAATCGGCAACTATATCTGAAATGCAAATCGGCACCTATATCTGAAATGCCTATCGACACCTATTTTTAAAATGCCAATTGGCAACTATATCTGAAATGCCAATCCGTACCTATATCTGAAATGCCTATCGGCACCTATTTTTGAAATGCCTATCTTAAACTACATCTGAAATGCCTTTCAGCACCTATATTTGAAATGCCTATCGGCAACCATATCTGGAATGCCTATCGGCGCCTATATTTGAAATGCCTATCGGCTTCTATATCTAAAATGCCTATCGGCACCTATTTTTAAAATGCCAATCGGCAACTATATCTGAAGTGCCTATCGGCACCTATATCTCAAATGCCTATCGGCACATATTTTTGAAATGCCTATCGAAAACTACATCTGAAATGCCTATCAGCATTTATATTTGAAATGCCTATCGGCAACCACATCAGAAATGCCTATCGGCACCTATATCTGAAATACCCTACGGCATTTATATCTGAAATGCCGATCGACACCTATATTTGAAATGCCTATCGGCACCTATATTTTAAATGCCTATCGGCAACTATATCTGATATGCCTATCGGCACCTATATCTGAAATGCCTATCGGCACCTATTTTTGAAATGCCTATCGGAAACTACATCTAAAATGCCTATCGGCACCTATTTTTAAAATACCAATCGGAAAGTATATCATAAATGCCTATCGGCACCTATAATTGAAATGCCTATCGGAACCTATTTTTGAAATGCCTATCGGAAACAACATCTGAAATGACTATCAGCACCTATATTTGAAATGCCTATCGGCAACCATATCTGAAATGCCTATCCACACCTGTATTTGAAATACCTATCGGCTTCTATATCTAAAATGCCTATCGGCACCTATTTTTAAAATGCCAATCGGCAACTATATCTGAAATGCCTATCGGCACCTATATCTGAAATGCCTATCGGCACCAACTTTTGAAATACCTATCGGAAACTCCATCTGAAATGCCTATCAGCACCTATATTTGAAATGCCTATCGGTACCTATTTTTGACATGCCTATCGGAAACTACATCTGAAATGATTATTAGCACTTATATTTGAAATGCCTATCGGCAACCATATCTGGAATGCCTATCGGCACCTATTTTTAAAATACCAATCGGCAACTATATCTGAAATGCCTATCGGCACCTATATCTGAAATGCCTATCGGCATATATTTTTTAAATGCCTTTCGGAAACTACATCTGAAATGCCTATCTGCTCCTATATTTGAAACGCCTATCGGCAACCATATCTAAAATGCCTATCGACACCTATATTTGAAATACCTATCGGCTTCTATATCTGAAATGCCTATCGGCACCTGTTTTTTAAATGCCAATTGGCAACTATATCTAAAATGCCTATCGGCACCTATATCCGAAATGCCTATCGGCATCAATTTTTGAAATGCCTATCGGAAACTACATCTAAAATGCCTATCAGCACCTATATTTGAAATGCCTTTTGGCAACTATATCTGCAATGCCTATCGGCACCTATATTTGAAATGCCTATCGGCTTCTATATCTGAAATGCCTATCGGTACCTATTTTTTAAAAGCCAATTGGCAACTATATCTGAAATGACTATCGGCACCTATTATTGAAATGCCTATCGGAAACTACATCTGAAATGCCTATCAGCAACTATATTTGAAATGCCTATCGGCAACCATATCTGGAATGCCTATCGGCACCTATATTTGAAATGCCTATCGGCTTCTATATCTGGAATGCCTATCGGCACCTATTTTTTAAATGCCAATCGGCAACTATATCTGAAATGCCTATCGGCACCTATATCTGAAATGCCTATCGGCACCTATTTTTGAAATGCCTATCGGAAACTACATCTGAAATGCCTATCAGCACCTATATTTGAAATGCCTATCGGCAACCATATCTGGAATGCCTATCGGCGCCTATATTTGAAATGCCTATCGGCTTCTATATCTGAAATACCTATCGGCGCCTATTTTTAAAATGCCAATCGGCAACTATATCTGAAGTGCCTATCGGCATCTATATCTGAAATGCCTATCGGCACCTATTTTTGAAATGCCTATCGAAAACTACATCTGAAATGCCTATCAGCACCTATATTTGAAATGCCTATCGGCAACCACATCAGAAATGCCTATCGGCACCTATATCTGAAATGCCTTTCGGCATTTATATCTGAAATGCCGGTCGACACCTATATTTGAAATGCCTATCGGCACATATATTTTAAATGCATATCGGCAACTATATCTGATATGCCTATCGTCACCTATATCTGAAATGCCTATCTGCACCTATTTTTAAAATGCCTATCGGAAACAACATCTAAAATGCCTATCGGCACCTATTTTTAAAATGCCAATCGGTAAGTATATCTGAAATGTATATCGGCACCTATATCTGAAATGCCTATCGGAACCTATTTTTGAAATGCCTATCGGCAACCATATCTGAAATGCCTATCGGCAACCATATCTGAAATGCCTATCCACACCTATATTTGAAATACCTATCGGCTTCTATATCTGAAATGCCTATCGGCACCTATTTTTAAAATGCCAATCGGCAACTATATCTGAAATGCCTATCGGCACCTATATCTGAAATGCCTATCGGTACCTATTTTTGAAATGCCTATCGGAAAATACATCTGAAATGATTATCAGCGCTTATATTTGATATGCCTATTGGCAACCATATCTGGAATGCCTATCGGCAACTATATTTGAAATGCCTATCGGCTTCTATATCTGAAATGCCTATCGGCACCTATTTTTAAAATACCAATCGGCAACTATATCTGAAATGCCTATCGGCACCTACATCTGAAACGCCTATCGGCATATATTTTTGAAATGACTTTCGGAAACTACATCTGAAATGCCTATCTGCTCCTAAATTTGAAATGCCTATCGGCAACCATATCTGAAATGCCTATCGACACCTATATTTGAAATACCTATCGGCTTCTATATCTGAAATGCCTATCGGCACCTGTTTTTAAAATGCCAATCGGCAACTATATCTGAAATGCCTATCGGCACCTATATCCGAAATGCCTATCGGCATCAATTTTTGAAATGCCTATCGGAAACTACATCTAAAATGCCAATCAGCACCTATATTTGAAATGCCTATCGGCAACCATATCTGGAATGCCTATCGGCACCTATATTTGAAATGCCTATCGGCTTCTATATCTGAAATGCCTATCGGCACCTATTTTTAAAATGCCAATCGGCATTTATATCTGAAGTGCCTATCGGCACCTATATCTGAAATGCCTATCGGCACCTATATTTGATATGCCTATCGGCAACCACATCAGAAATGCCTATCGGCACCTATATCTGAAATGCCTTTCGGCATTTATATTTGAAATGCCGATCGACACCTATAAATGAAATGCCTATCGGCACTTTTATTTTAAATGCCTATCGGCAACTATATCTGATAAGCCTATCGGCACCTATATCTGAAATGCCTATCGGCACCTATTTTTGAAATGCCTATCGGCAACCACATCAGAAATGCCTATCGGCACCTATATCTGAAATGCCTTTCGGCATTTATATCTGAAATGCCGATCGACACCTATATTTGAAATGCCTATCAGCACTTTTATTTTAAATGCCTATCGGCAACTATATCTGATAAGCTATCGGCACCTATATCTGAAATGCCTATCGGCACCTATTTTTGAAATGCCAATCTTTAAGTATATCTGAAATGCCTATCGGCACCTATATCTAAAATGCCTATCGGAACCTATTTTTGAAATGCCTATCGGAAACTACATCTGAAATGACTATCAGCACCTATATTTAAAATGCCTATCGGCAACCATATCTGAAATGCCTATCCACACCTATATTTGAAATACCTATCGGCTTCTATATCTAAAATGCCTATCGGCACCTATTTTTAAAATGCCAATCGGTAAGTATATCTGAAATGCCTATCGGCACCTATATCTAAAATGCCTATCGGAACCTATATTTGAAATGCCTATCGGAAACTACATCTGAAATGACTATCAGCACCTATATTTGAAATGCCTATCGGCAACCATATCTGAAATGCCTATCAACACCTATATTTGAAATACCTATCGGCTTCTATATCTAAAATGCCTATCGGCACCTATTTTTAAAATGCCAATCGGCAACTACATCTGAAATGCCTATCGGCTTATATATCTGAAATGCCTATCGGCACCTATTTTTAAAATGCCAATCGGCAACTATATCTGAAATGCCAATCGGCACCTATATCTGAAATGCCTATCGACACCTATTTTTAAAATGCCAATTGGCAACTATATCTGAAATGCCTATCGGCACCTATATCTGAAATGCCTATCGACACCTATTTTTAAAATGCCAATTGGCAACTATATCTGAAATGCCTATCGGCACCTATATCTGAAATGCCTATCGGTACCTATTTTTGAAATGCCTATCGGAAACTACATCTGAAATGATTATCAGCACTTATATTTGAAATGCCTATCGGCAACCATATCTGGAATGCCTATCGGTACTTATATTTGAAATGCCTATCGGCTTCTATATCTGAAATGCCTATCGGCACCTATTTTTAAAATACCAATCGGCAACTATATCTGAAATGCCTATCGGCACCTATATCTGAAATGCCTATCGGCACCTATTTTTGAAATGCCTATCGGAAACTCCATCTGAAATGCCTATCAGCACCTATATTTGAAATGCCTATCGGCAACCATATCTGGATTGCCTATCGGCACCTATATTTGAAATCCCTATCGGCTTCTATATCTGAAATGCCTATCGGCACCTATTTTTAAAATGCCAATCGGCAACTATATCTGAAATGCCAATCGGCACATATATCTGAAATGCCTATCGGCACCTATTTTTGAAATGCCTATCGGAAACTACATCTGAAATGCCTATCAGCACCTATATTTGAAATGCCTATCGGCAACCATATCTGGAATGCCTATCGGCGCCTATATTTGAAATACCTATCGGCTTCTATATCTAAAATGCCTATCGGCACCTATTTTTAAAATGCCAATCGGCAACTATATCTGAAGTGCCTATCGGCACCTATATCTCAAATGCCTATCGGCACCTATTTTTGAAATGCCTATCGAAAACTACATCTGAAATGCCTATCAGCATTTATATTAGAAATGCCTATCGGCAACCACATCAGAAATGCCTATCGACACCTATATCTGAAATGCCCTACGGCATTTATAACTGAAATGCCGATCGACACCTATATTTGAAATGCCTATCGGCACCTATATTTTAAATGCCTATCGGCAACTATATCTGATATGCCTATCGGCACCTATATCTGAAATGCCTATCGGCACCTATTTTTGAAATGCCTATCGGAAACTACATCTAAAATGCCTATCGGCACCTATTTTTAAAATGCCAATCGGAAAGTATATCTGAAATGCCTATCAGCACCTATAATTGAAATGCCTATCGGAACCTATTTTTGAAATGCCTATCGGAAACAACATCTGAAATGACTATCAGCACCTATATTTGAAATGCCTATCGGCAACCATATCTGAAATGCCTATCCACACCTGCATTTGAAATACCTATCGGCTTCTATATCTAAAATGCCTATCGGCACCTATTTTTAAAATGCCAATCGGCAACTATATCTGAAATGACTATCGGCACCTATATTTGAAATGCCTATCGGCTTCTATATCTGAAATGCCTATCGGCACCTATTTTTTAAATGCCAATTGGCAACTATATCTGAAATGACTATCGGCACCTATATCTGAAATGCCTATCGGCACCTATTTTTGAAATGCCTATCGAAAACTACATCTGAAATGCCTATCAGCACCTATATTTGAAATGCCTATCGGAAACTTCATCTGAAATGCCTATCAGCACCTATATTTGAAATGCCTATCGGCAACCATATCTGAAATGCCTATCGACACCTATATTTGAAATACCTATCGGCTTCTATATCTGAAATGCTTATTGGTACCTATTTTTAAAATGCCAATCGGTAACTATATCTGAAATGCCTATCGGCACCTATATCTGAAATGCCTATCGGCACCATTTTTTGAAATGCCTATCGGAAACTACATCCGGAATGCCTATCAGCACCTATATTTGAAATGCCTATCGGCAACCATATCTGGAATGCCTATCGGCACCTATATTAGAAATGCCTATCGGCTTCTATATCTGAAATGCCTATCGACACCAATTTTTTAAATGCCTATCGGAAACTACATCTGAAATGCCTATCAGCACCTATATTTGAAATGCCTATCGGCAACCATATCTGGAATGCCTATCGGCACCTATATTTGAAATGCCTATCGGCTTCTATATCTGAAATGCCTATCGGCACCTATTTTTGAAATGCCTATCGGAAACTACATCTGAAATGCCTATCAGCACCTATATTTGAAATGCCTATCGGCAACCATATCTGGAATGCCTATCGGCGCCTATATTTGAAATGCCTATCGGCTTCTATATCTGAAATACCTATCGTCGCCTATTTTTAAAATGCCAATCGGCAACTATATCTAAAGTGCCTATCGGCACCTATATCTGAAATGCCTATCGGCACCTATTTTTGAAATGCCTATCGAAAACTACATCTAAAATGCCTATCAGCACCTATATTTGAAATGCCTATCGGCACCTATTTTTAAAATGCCAATCGGCAACTATATCTGAAGTGCCTATCGGCACCTATATCTCAAATGCCTATCGGCACCTATTTTTGAAATGCCTATCGAAAACTACATCTGAAATGCCTATCAGCATTTATATTTGAAATGCCTATCGGCAACCACATCAGAAATGCCTATCGGCACCTATATCTGAAATGCCCTACGGCATTTATAACTGAAATGCCGATCGACACCTATATTTGAAATGCCTATCGGCACCTATATTTTAAATACCTATCGGCAACTATATCTGATATGCCTATCGGCACCTATATCTGAAATGCCTATCGGCACCTATTTTTGAAATGCCAATCGGTAAGTATATCTGAAATGCCTATCGGCACCTATATCTGAAATGCCTATCGGAACCTATTTTTGAAATGCCTACCGGAAACTACATCTGAAATGACTATCAGCACCTATATTTGAAATGCATATCGGCAACCATATCTGAAATGCCTATCCACACCTATATTTGAAATACCTATCGGCTTCTATATCTGAAATTCCTATCGGCACTTATTTTTAAAATGCCAATCGGCAACTATATCTGAAATGCCTATCGGCACCTATATCTGAAATGCCTATCGGTACCTATTTTTGAAATGCCTATCGGAAACTACATCTGAAATGATTATCAGCGCTTATATTTGATATGCCTATCGGCAACCATATCTAGAATGCCTATCGGCAACTATATTTGAAAAGCCTATCGGCTCCTATATCTGAAATGCCTATCGGCACCTATTTTTAAAATACCAATCGGCAACTATATCTGAAATGCCTATCGGCACCTATATCTGAAATGCCTATCGGCATATATTTTTGAAATGCCTTTCGGAAACTACATCTGAAATGCCTATCTGCTCCTATATTTGAAATGCCTATCGGCAACCATATCTGAAATGCCTATCGACACCTATATTTGAAATACCTATCGGCTTCTATATCTGAAATGCCTATCGGCACCTGTTTTTAAAATGCCAATCGGCAACTATATCTGAAATGCCTATCGGCACCTATATCTGAAATGCCTATCGGCACCTATTTTTGTAATGCCTATCGGAAACTACGTCCGGAATGCCTATCAGCACCTATATTTGAAATGCTTATCGGCAACCATATCTGGAATGCCTATCGGCACCTATATTTGAAATGCCTATCGGCTTCTATATCTGAAATGCCTATCGACACCAATTTTTGAAATGCCTATCGGAAACTACATCTGAAATGCCTATCAGCACCTATATTTGAAATGCCAATCGGCAACCATATCTGGAATGCTGATCGGCACCTATATTTGAAATGCCTATCGGCTTATATATCTGAAATGCCTATCGGCACCTATTTTTAAAATGCCAATCGGCAACTATATCTGAAATGCCTATCGGCAACTATATCTGAAATGCCTATCGGCACCTATATCTGAAATGCCTATCGGCACTTATTTTTGAAATGCCTATCGGAAACTACATCTGAAATGACTATCAGCACCTATTTTTGAAATGCCTATCGGCAACCATATCTGAAATGCCTATCGGTAACTATATTTGAAATGCCTATCGGCTTCTATATCTGAAATGCCTATCGCCACCTATTTTTAAAATGCCAATCGGCAACTATATCTGAAATGCCTATCGGCACCTATATCTGAAATGCCTATCGGTACCTATTTTTGAAATGCCTATCGGAATCTACATCTGAAATGATTATCAGCGCTTATATTTGATATGCCTATCGGCAACCATATCTGGAATGCCTATCGGCAACTATATTTGAAATGCCTATCGGCTTCTATATCTGAAGTGCCTATCGGCACCTATATCTGAAATGCCTATCGGCACCAACTTTTGAAATGCCTATCGGAAACTCCATCTGAAATGCCTATCAGCACCTATATTTGAAATGCCTATCGGCAACCATATCTGGAATGCCTATCGGCACCTATATTTGAAATGCCTATCGGGTTCTATATCTGAAATGCCTATCGACACCTATTTTTAAAATGCCAATTGGCAACTATATCTGAAATGCCTATCGGCACCTATATCTGAAATGCCTATCGGTACCTATTTTTGAAATACCTATCGGAAAATACATCTGAAAAGCCTATTAGCACTTATATTTGAAATGCCTATCGGGTTCTATATCTGAAATGCCTATCGGCACCTATTTTTAAAATGCCAATCGGCAACTATATCTGAAATGACTATCGGCACCTATATTTGAAATGCCTATCGGCTTCTATATCTGAAATGCCTATCGGCACCTATTTTTTAAATGCCAATTGGCAACTATATCTGAAATGACTATCGGCACCTATATCTGAAATGCCTATCGGCACCTATTTTTGAAATGCCTATCGAAAACTACATCTGAAATGCCTATCAGCACCTATATTTGAAATGCCTATCGGAAACTTCATCTGAAATGCCTATCAGCACCTATATTTGAAATGCCTATCGGCAACCATATCTGAAATGCCTATCGACACCTTTATTTGAAATACCTATCGGCTTCTATATCTGAAATGCTTATCGGTACCTATTTTTAAAATGCCAATCGGTAACTATATCTGAAATGCCTATCGGCACCTATATCTGAAATGCCTATCGGCACCATTTTTTGAAATGCCTATCGGAAACTACATCCGGAATGCCTATCAGCACCTATATTTGAAATGCCTATCGGCAACCATATCTGGAATGCCTATCGGCACCTATATTAGAAATGCCTATCGGCTTCTATATCTGAAATGCCTATCGACACCAATTTCTTAAATGCCTATCGGAAACTACATCTGAAATGCCTATCAGCACCTATATTTGAAATGCCTATCGGCAACCATATCTGGAATGCCTATCGGCACCTATATTTGAAATGCCTATCGGCTTCTATATCTGAAATGCCTATCGGCACCTATTTTTGAAATGCCTATCGGAAACTACATCTGAAATGCCTATCAGCACCTATATTTGAAATGCCTATCGGCAACCATATCTGGAATGCCTATCGGCGCCTATATTTGAAATGCCTATCGGCTTCTATATCTGAAATACCTATCGGCGCCTATTTTTAAAATGCCAATCGGCAACTATATCTAAAGTGCCTATCGGCACCTATATCTGAAATGCCTATCGGCACCTATTTTTGAAATGCCTATCGAAAACTACATCTAAAATGCCTATCAGCACCTATATTTGAAATGCCTATCGGCACCTATTTTTAAAATGCCAATCGGCAACTATATCTGAAGTGCCTATCGGCACCTATATCTCAAATGCCTATCGGCACCTATTTTTGAAATGCCTATCGAAAACTACATCTGAAATGCCTATCAGCATTTAATTTGAAATGCCTATCGGCAACCACATCAGAAATGCCTATCGGCACCTATATCTGAAATGCCCTACGGCATTTATAACTGAAATGCCGATCGACACCTATATTTGAAATGCCTATCGGCACCTATATTTTAAATACCTATCGGCAACTATATCTGATATGCCTATCGGCACCTATATCTGAAATGCCTATCGGCACCTATTTTTGAAATGCCAATCGGTAAGTATATCTGAAATGCCTATCGGCACCTATATCTGAAATGCCTATCGGAACCTATTTTTGAAATGCCTACCGGAAACTACATCTGAAATGACTATCAGCACCTATATTTGAAA
Organism: Venustoraphidia nigricollis; assembly: GCA_034508555.1. Classification (NCBI taxonomy): domain Eukaryota; kingdom Metazoa; phylum Arthropoda; class Insecta; order Raphidioptera; family Raphidiidae; genus Venustoraphidia; species Venustoraphidia nigricollis. Next base: position 7,102 of record JAVRKA010000211.1, on the reverse strand, counting down.
TGCATATCGGCAAACATATCTGAAATGCCTATCCACACCTATATTTGAAATACCTATCGGCTTCTATATCTGAAATTCCTATCGGCACTTATTTTTAAAATGCCAATCGGCAACTATATCTGAAATGCCTATCGGCACCTATATCTGAAATGCCTAACGGTACCTATTTTTGAAATGCCTATCGGAAACTACATCTGAAATGATTATCAGCGCTTATATTTGATATGCCTATCGGCAACCATATCTAGAATGCCTATCGGCAACTATATTTGAAAAGCCTATCGGCTCCTATATCTGAAATGCCTATCGGCACCTATTTTTAAAATACCAATCGGCAACTATATCTGAAATGCCTATCGGCACCTATATCTGAAATGCCTATCGGCATATATTTTTGAAATGCCTTTCGGAAACTACATCTGAAATGCCTATCTGCTCCTATATTTGAAATGCCTATCGGCAACCATATCTGAAATGCCTATCGACACCTATATTTGAAATACCTATCGGCTTCTATATCTGAAATGCCTATCGGCACCTGTTTTTAAAATGCCAATCGGCAACTATATCTGAAATGCCTATCGGCACCTATATCTCAAATGCCTATCGGCACCTATTTTTGTAATGCCTATCGGAAACTACGTCCGGAATGCCTATCAGCACCTATATTTGAAATGCTTATCGGCAACCATATCTGGAATGCCTATCGGCACCTATATTTGAAATGCCTATCGGCTTCTATATCTGAAATGCCTATCGACACCAATTTTTGAAATGCCTATCGGAAACTACATCTGAAATGCCTATCAGCACCTATATTTAAAATGCCAATCGGCAACCATATCTGGAATGCTGATCGGCACCTATATTTGAAATGCCTATCGGCTTATATATCTGAAATGCCTATCGGCACCTATTTTTAAAATGCCAATCGGCAACTATATCTGAAATGCCTATCGGCAACTATATCTAAAATGCCTATCGGCACCTATATCTGAAATGCCTATCGGCACTTATTTTTGAAATGCCTATCGGAAACTACATCTGAAATGACTATCAGCACCTATATTTGAAATGCCTATCGGCAACCATATCTGAAATGCCTATCGGTAACTATATTTGAAATGCCTATCGGCTTCTATATCTGAAATGCCTATCGCCACCTATTTTTAAAATGCCAATCGGCAACTATATCTGAAATGCCTATCGGCACCTATATCTGAAATGCCTATCGGTACCTATTTTTGAAATGCCTATCGGAATCTACATCTGAAATGATTATCAGCGCTTATATTTGATATGCCTATCGGCAACCATATCTGGAATGCCTATCGGCAACTATATTTGAAATGCCTATCGGCTTCTATATCTGAAGTGCCTATCGGCACCTATATCTGAAATGCCTATCGGCACCAACTTTTGAAATGCCTATCGGAAACTCCATCTGAAATGCCTATCAGCACCTATATTTGAAATGCCTATCGGCAACCATATCTGGAATGCCTATCGGCACCTATATTTGAAATGCCTATCGGGTACTATATCTGAAATGCCTATCGACACCTATTTTTAAAATGCCAATTGGCAACTATATCTGAAATGCCTATCGGCACCTATATCTGAAATGCCTATCGGTACCTATTTTTGAAATGCCTATCGGAAAATACATCTGAAAAGCCTATTAGCACTTATATTTGAAATGCCTATCGGGTTCTATATCTGAAATGCCTATCGGCACCTATTTTTAAAATGCCAATCGGCAACTATATCTGAAATGACTATCGGCACCTATATTTGAAATGCCTATCGGCTTCTATATCTGAAATGCCTATCGGCACCTATTTTTTAAATGCCAATTGGCAACTATATCTGAAATGACTATCGGCACCTATATCTGAAATGCCTATCGGCACCTATTTTTGAAATGCCTATCGAAAACTACATCTGAAATGCCTATCAGCACCTATATTTGAAATGCCTATCGGAAACTTCATCTGAAATGCCTATCAGCACCTATATTTGAAATGCCTATCGGCAACCATATCTGAAATGCCTATCGACACCTATATTTGAAATACCTATCGGCTTCTATATCTGAAATGCTTATCGGTACCTATTTTTGAAATGCCTATCGGAAAATACATCTGAAAAGCCTATCAGCACTTATATTTGAAATGCCTATCGGGTTCTATATCTGAAATGCCTATCGACACCTATTTTTAAAATGCCAATTGGCAACTATATCTGAAATGCCTATCGGCACCTATATCTAAAATGCCTATCGGTACCTATTTTTGAAATGCCTATCAGAAACTACATCTGAAAAGCCTATCAGCACCTATATTTGAAATGCCTATCGGCTTCTATATCTGAAATGCCTATCGGCACCTATTTTTAAAATACCAATCGGCAACTATATCTGAAATGCCTATCGGCACCTATATCTGAAATGCCTATCGACATATATTTTTGAAATGCCTTTCGGAAACTACATCTGAAATGCCTATCTGCTCCTATATTTGAAATGCCTATCGGCAACCATATCAGAAATGCCTATCGGCACCTATATCTGAAATGCCCTACGGCATTTATAACTGAAATGCCGATCGACACCTATATTTGAAATGCCTATCGGCACCTATATTTTAAATACCTATCGGCAACTATATCTGATATGCCTATCGGCACCTATATCTGAAATGCCTATCGGCACCTATTTTTGAAATGCCAATCGGTAAGTATATCTGAAATGCCTATCGGCACCTATATCTGAAATGCCTATCGGAACCTATTTTTGAAATGCCTACCGGAAACTACATCTGAAATGACTATCAGCACCTATATTTGAAATGCATATCGGCAAACATATCTGAAATGCCTATCCACACCTATATTTGAAATACCTATCGGCTTCTATATCTGAAATTCCTATCGGCACTTATTTTTAAAATGCCAATCGGCAACTATATCTGAAATGCCTATCGGCACCTATATCTGAAATGCCTAACGGTACCTATTTTTGAAATGCCTATCGGAAACTACATCTGAAATGATTATCAGCGCTTATATTTGATATGCCTATCGGCAACCATATCTAGAATGCCTATCGGCAACTATATTTGAAAAGCCTATCGGCTCCTATATCTGAAATGCCTATCGGCACCTATTTTTAAAATACCAATCGGCAACTATATCTGAAATGCCTATCGGCACCTATATCTGAAATGCCTATCGGCATATATTTTTGAAATGCCTTTCGGAAACTACATCTGAAATGCCTATCTGCTCCTATATTTGAAATGCCTATCGGCAACCATATCTGAAATGCCTATCGACACCTATATTTGAAATACCTATCGGCTTCTATATCTGAAATGCCTATCGGCACCTGTTTTTAAAATGCCAATCGGCAACTATATCTGAAATGCCTATCGGCACCTATATCTCAAATGCCTATCGGCACCTATTTTTGTAATGCCTATCGGAAACTACGTCCGGAATGCCTATCAGCACCTATATTTGAAATGCTTATCGGCAACCATATCTGGAATGCCTATCGGCACCTATATTTGAAATGCCTATCGGCTTCTATATCTGAAATGCCTATCGACACCAATTTTTGAAATGCCTATCGGAAACTACATCTGAAATGCCTATCAGCACCTATATTTAAAATGCCAATCGGCAACCATATCTGGAATGCTGATCGGCACCTATATTTGAAATGCCTATCGGCTTATATATCTGAAATGCCTATCGGCACCTATTTTTAAAATGCCAATCGGCAACTATATCTGAAATGCCTATCGGCAACTATATCTAAAATGCCTATCGGCACCTATATCTGAAATGCCTATCGGCACTTATTTTTGAAATGCCTATCGGAAACTACATCTGAAATGACTATCAGCACCTATATTTGAAATGCCTATCGGCAACCATATCTGAAATGCCTATCGGTAACTATATTTGAAATGCCTATCGGCTTCTATATCTGAAATGCCTATCGGCACCTGTTTTTAAAATGCTAATCGGCAACTATATCTGAAATGCCTATCGGCACCTATATCCGAAATGCCTCTCGGCATCAATTTTTGATATGCCTATCGGAAACTACATCTAAAATGCCTATCAGCACCTATATTTGAAATGCCTATCGGCAACCATATCTGGAATGCCTATCGGCACCTATAATTGAAATGCCTATCGGCTTCTATATCTGAAATGCCTATCGACACCAATTTTTAAAATGCCTATCGGAAACTACATCTGAAATGCCTATCAGCACCTATATTTGAAATGCCTATCGGCAACCATATCTGGAATGCCTATCGGCACCTATATTTGAAATGCCTATCGGATTCTATATCTGAAATGCCTATCGGCACCTATTTTTAAAATGCCAATCGGCAACTATATCTGAAATGCCTATCGGCACCTATATCTGAAATGCCTATCGGCACCTATTTTTGAAATGCCTATCAGAAACTACATCTGAAATGCCTATCAGCACCTATATTTGAAATGCCTATCGGCAACCATATCTGAAATGCCTATCGACACCTATATTTGAAATACCTATCGGCTTCTATATCTGAAATGCCTATCGGTACCTATTTTTAAAATGCCAATCGGTAACTAAATCTGAAATGCCTATCGGCACCTATATCTGAAATGCCTATCGGCACCATTTTTTGAAATGCCTATCGGAAACTACGTCCGGAATGCCTATCAGCACCTATATTTGAAATGCTTATCGGCAACCATATCTGGAATGCCTATCGGCACCTATATTTGAAATGCCTATCGGCTTCTATATCTGAAATGCCTATCGACACCAATTTTTGAAATGCCTATCGGAAACTACATCTGAAATGCCTATCAGCACCTATAATTGAAATGCCAATCGGCAACCATATCTGGAATGCTCATCGGCACCTATATTTGAAATGCCTATCGGCTTATATATCTGAAATGCCTATCGGCACCTATTTTTAAAATGCCAATCGGCAACTATATCTGAAATGCCTATCGGCACCTATATCTGAAATGCCTATCGGCACCTATTTTTGAAATGCCTTTTGGAAACTACATCTGAAATGCCTATCAGCACCTATATTTGAAATGCTTATCGGCAACCATATCTGAAATGCCTATCGACACCTATATTTAAAATCCCTATCGGCTTCTATATCTGAAATGCCTATCGGCACCTATTTTAAAAATGCCAATCGGCAACTATATCTGAAATGCCTATCGGCACCTATATCTGAAATGCCTATCGGCACCTATATCTGAAATGCCTATCGGAAACTACATCTGAAATGCCTATCGGAAACTACATCTGAAATGCCTATCAGCACCTATGTTTGAAATGCCAATCGGCAACCATATCTGGAATGCTGATCGGCACCTATATTTGAAATGCCTATCGGCTTATATATCTGAAATGCCTATCGGCACCTATTTTTAAAATGCCAATCGGCAACTATATCTGAAATGCCTATCGGCAACTATATCTGAAATGCCTATCGGCACCTATATCTGAAATGCCTATCGGCACTTATTTTTGAAATGCCTATCGGAAACTACATCTGAAATGCCTATCAGCACCTATATTTGAAATGCCTCTCGGCAACCATATCTTGAATGCTTATCGGCGCCTATATTTGAAATACCTATCGGCTTCTATATCTGAAATACCTAACGGCGCCTATTTTTAAAATGCCAATCGGCAACTATATCTGAAGTGCCTATCGGCACCTATATCTGAAATGCCTATCGGCACCCATTTTTGAAATGCCTATCGAAAACTACATCTAAAATGCCTATCAGCACTTATATTTGAAATGCCTATCGGCAACCACATCAGAAATGCCTATCGGCACCTATATCTGAAATGCTATTCGGCATTTATATCTGAAAAGCCGATCGACACCTATATTTGAAATGCCTATCGACACATATATTTTAAATGCCTATCGACAACTATATCTGATATGCCTATCGGCACGTATATCTGAAATGCCTATCGGCACCTATTTTTGAAATGCCTATCAGAAACTACATCTAAAATGCCTATCGGCACCTATTTTTAAAATGCCAATCGGTAAGTATATCTGAAATGCCTATCGGCACCTATATCTGAAATGCCTATCGGAACCTATTTTTGTAATGCCTATCGGAAAATACATCTGAAATGACTATCAGCACCTATATTTGAAATGCCTATCGGCAACCATATCTGAAATGCCTATCCACACCTATATTTGAAATACCTATCGGCTTCTCTATCTGAAATGCCTATCGGCACCTATTTTTAAAATGCTAATCGGCAACTATATCTGAAATGCCTATCGGCACCTATATCTGAAATGCCTATCGGTACCTATTTTTGAAATGCCTATCGGAAACTACATCTGAAATGATTATCAGCGCTTATATTTGATATGCCTATTGGCAACCATATCTGGAATGCCTATCGGCAACTATATATGAAATGCCTATCGGCTTCTATATCTGAAATGCCTATCGGCACCTATTTTTAAAATACCGATCGGCAACTATATCTGAAATGCCTATCGGCACCTATATCTGAAAAGCCTATCGGCATATATTTTTGAAATGCCTTTCGGAAACTACATCTGAAATGCCTATCTGGTCCTATATTTGAAATGCCTATCGGCAACCATATCTGAAATGCCTATCGACACCTATATTTGAAATACCTATCGGCTTCTATATCTGAAATGCCTATCGGCACCTGTTTTTAAAATGCCAATCGGCAACAATATCTGAAATGCCTATCGGCACCTATATCCGAAATGCCTATCGGCATCAATTTTTGAAATGCCTATCGGCAACCATATCTGGAATGCCTATCGGCACCTATTTTTAAAATGCCAATCGGCAACTATATCTGAAATGCCTATCGGCACCTATATCTGAAATGCCTATCGGCACCTAATTTTGAAATGCCTATCGGAAACTACATCTGAAATGCCTATCAGTACCTATATTTGAAATGCTTATCGGCAACCATATCTGAAATGCCTATCGACACCTATATTTGAAATCCCTATCGGCTTCTATATCTGAAATG